>CABFOW010002489.1:60003-71812 GCA_902141385.1 Timema californicum | reverse complement strand
CACACGCACACACACACACACACAGAGAGAGAGCTTGCCTAAAGTAAAGAAATTTTCAGGACAAACCAGCTATTAAAACTTGCACTTGGCTAGACCCCATGTTGAAATTATTAACCCTACAAATGACTGCATTGCTACTCAACCGCACTCAATAGACACTTCCTTATAGTTTCAACAAAACCTCCTTATCCATTAATATCTTGATAAAATCTGCTATTCACGGAAAGGAAAATGAACAGTAATGTCAATCAAAACCTATATAAAATAGTAGATTATAAAAGTTTTCAATTTATCATTATTGAGGATCTATAAGAGTTGGCAAATAATATATCCACTCACTCCCACAAGACACACAGCGAATATCAGGAAAAACAAATAAATGTTTGGTACAAAAGAACATTGAGACATTGATTAAGAAAAGGAAAGATAAGGGTTATCTATTGAGTAAAAAGGGGAAAAATGAAATGAAAGTATTGTAAAATTGAATTCCGTAAGGTATAAATAAACAACATATGTAGAAGAAAGTACAGGAAAAATGTATAAAATCATGTAAAAGGAATGGACACAATATGACTTTTATAATGAAAAGAAGAACGCAGGTCACATTTTACAATGCTGCCAATGGTCAAAAAGTTAATCAATAATAATAATATTTAGCACTGCGTCTGACTACCCGTTCGGGTTATACGCTTTAAGTACTAATTACTCTAATGGATTAGGAATTGGGAAGGTTGAAACAGAGGAAGTGAACCCGTATTTGCGTGGAGGGAGAGTGGAAAACCATTTAGGAAAAACCACCACCAGTTCACCCGACCGAGATTCGAGCCTCGATCTCCCCGTCCTCAGCAGTCGAGCTCAACACGACAAGCGCGTTAGCCAACTACGTCACCGAGGCGGGTAAAAAGGTAATTGCTGCCGCTTAAAGAAAATTGATCACTACCACCCCGATCCCCCGACCTAGGTTTCATTTTATCGCAACTCATTAGGGGGGGAGTGTTAAATGCGCAAAGCAACTTCCTAAAAGAAGAAACCATAAAACATAAAATAAAGAATACAATTACCTCATAAAGCAAAAAGAGGTTTTCCTTCAAAGATAAAAGGTATAAACAGTGGTGTAAAAATTGTGTAGATACTAGAGTTAAGCTCATAATGACCTTGTATTAAATTTTATAGTGGTTATTCACTGATCAAACTGGAATATTTGTTTGAAGGTTTCCTAAATCCCCTAATGAAAAACAATGAAATAGAGGAACTGGCCTTCATTAATAGTGTTTGGTTTGAATAATTGTCGGGACAAATGTTTATTCTGATGAGTCTTTGTAGATTCATAAGAGAAATAAAATTTACAATCACAAAATAATGTTAATAATCCAATTAAAAAAAACCTTTTTAAAAACTTTACCGGTTTTTAATAATCAAAGCTTTTATATTAAATCCGTTCATTTATTTTAGAAATTGTGTGTAATCTATATAATAATAATATTTAGCACCGCGTCTTACTACCCGTTCGGGTTATACGCTTTAAGCACTAATTACCCTAATGGATTTAGGAATTGGGAAGGTTGAATTAGAGGAAGGGAACCTGCATTTGCGTGGAGGGAGAGTGGAAAACCATTTAGGAAAAACCATCCCCAGTTCACCCGACAGAGATTCGAACCTCGCTTTCCCCGGCCTCAGCAGTCAAGCTCTACACTACAGGCACGTTAGCCAACTACGTCACTGAGGCGGGTCTGTAATCTATATAACCTATAAATTTAACTACATCATCATTGACGCACTTTGTAAGTTTTGAAATTTTTTTTTAATCTCCCAGGCCAAAAAATATGCATTCTCCCAGTAATTTAAATAAAAAAGCTAGCCTTAGACATAAACAAATCTTGTTATTTGCACTATTTTCCATTAATTTTTGGTACAAAAATTTTTAAAGATAAAAATACCACTTTTCTTTACAAAATCCTATAAATTTTAGATACACATAATGGTTTATTTGAAAATGTAATTAATATTGCAGTTTTTTTCTTCTAAATTTCCTGAACTCATCCTGTTACACCAATTTCCCTAATTTTCCCAGGTGTAAGTTATACCAGGGTTACCAATATTTCTTGCTACCAAATTCCCAGTGTATTTTCAAGAGGAATTTCCATTTTTTCCAGCCAGCTTACATTGAAGATAAGAGTAATAAAATTTCATTTTTAATCAAGCTGACTAGTGTAAAGACACGTAACTTATGTTTAAAACAGGATGATTTAAGATTGATGGGGAAAAAATACATCTTCTGTTGCCCCACAGCCATTTTTTTTAAAAGGGATAATAAGACATGTTTGAATCGGCATGCTTACATCTTCAGTTCACTCTTTAGTCCACCCAAATACCTATTTTATAAGCTTTCAGTCGGTGACCTGGCGGTCTAGGGGTAAGGTGTCAGACTTCTGTGCTGGCGGCCGGGGTTCAATCCTCGGTCCCGGCATAGATTTATCTGATCGCCAAACCCTTCCTTCACCTCTGACAAGACATCTTGTGAATGTGGGGAATGCCAGGCCTCCACCGTGGTTCGGATCCCACGTTAAACTGTAGGTCCTCCATTTCATCTCACAATCACCCTACCATTACACATTAGCGTAAGTGCGTACAACCCCAATGGGTAGTAAGACGCGGTGCTAATAATAATAATAATAATAATAATAATAATAATAATATAAGCTTTCAGTTAAATGTCCCAAATTAGCAATTATTCCAGTATTTTTAGTATATTTTTGAAATTCGTGGGTTTTTCCCCCAGACACAAAAAATCCCCCATTTTCTCGGGTTTTCCAGCTTGTACCAAGAGAGAAACACCTCCACCTATATTTTTCTGTTACTATTGAAGAATGTAATAATTAATTACCGGTAACAACATCAACGCAACTGATGCGCATGTCGATAATAAAAGGTGTTTATAATAAATATTTATTAATTATATAATCATAAAACACAAACAATTTACTAACTTAAGAAACTTACTTGAAAGTATCTCATCTTCGAGAGCCTTCACCTTGCCGCTCTTTCTGACGATGGCGATGCTTTTGCCGTCAGGGGTGTCCAGGGCCACGCCAGCAGAGTCATAGCCACGGTACTCGAGTCTCTTCAAGCCGTTCACCAGGAGCTCCAGAATCTCGCGACGAGACTTGGGGGTCAGGTAGTTCAGATACGCAAAGATACCTGCAACAACAACAACAACAACAACAAAAAATTTAGTTTAGCAACAGTTAGCCACTATGTTATACAACAATTGTCTTTTAGCACCGTGTCTTACTACCCATTCGAGTTATACACTTATTTACTAATTAAGCTGATGGTTTTAGGGATTAGGAAGGTCTATTCAGAGGAAGTGTACTCACATGTGTATGGAGAGAGAAAGAGAGAGAGAGGGAGAGAGAATGGAAAACCAATTTGTAAAAACCACCCTCAGTACAATTGACCGAGATATGAATATAGATATCCCTGTCATCAGCAGTCAATTCTACTGCAAGCGTAGCACCTTAGACCATATGTACTGATCAAGTATTTTTCAAATTCATCCGAGTTATTTAACGTCTACTTTCTGAACTGACTGATTATAACGGCACACTAGAATTTCTGAGCGAGAGCGAAAGAGCATATTAATTTTCACATATATTCCAGAGTTCTTTTACACGTCATAATCGACACTGGACCGACAGTTTTTACTTCACCTCCGAAGAAGGTTGCATGGATTATTATCGCTCAAGATAGATTAGTTGACCTCGGCTGTGTTTGAACCCACAAACATCGGGTCCCGAGTTGAGAACTTTACCTCAAGACCACCTAGGTCGACAATATGATATTACACAAATATTTATATTTATTTATATTTAACACAGCACCGCGTCTTACTACCCGTTCGGGTTATACGCTTTAAGTACTAATTACGCTAAATGGATTAGGAATTGGGAAGGGTGAATTAGAGGAAGTGAACCCGTATTTGCGTGGAGGGAGAGTGGAAAACCATTTAAGAAAAACCACCCCCGGTTCACCCGACCGAGATTCGAACCTCGATCTCCCCGTCCTCAGCAGTCGAGCAGCTCAACATGACAAGCGGGTTAGCCAACTACGCCACCGAGGCGGGTTACACAAATATTACATTCCCGGATTGAGGCTTTAATACGAAGTGTATCTGTGATAACTTATTCTTGTTTGTAGCTTGTGTGGTGGTATAACAATTTATGTAGAGGAACACTTAGCTTACCCTGACTGATTACACTATGACACTATCTTATAAGCTACACCATAGTGGAACCAAGCAAGGTAGCAGTCTTACCTTGACTGATTACACTATGACACTATCTTATAAACTACACCATAGTGGAACCAAGCAAGGTAGCAGTCTTACCTTGACTGATTACACTATGACACTACCTTATAAGCTACACCATAGTGGAACCAATCACGGTCAAGTTGCTATCTTTAAAATTAATAGAGGGTACAAACTAATTCTAATGGATTATTATTTTTGTAGTTACAAAAGTTGCTTAAACAGTTTCTATCTATTCTTGTCAAGTCATGTGATCTGGAGAGGCTTTTTTTTAATGGATGGTCTAGGTACTTACAAAACAATTCTAATAATATAGTGTGTAATCAATGTCGATGAAAAAAGTTTTTTCTATCAAAATTCTAAGATATACTGGAAAACTTTTGAAATAATGAGGTGATAAAAATATTCTCTATTGAATAGAAGTTTAGATAAATATTTTGGTGTGGTGTAAAGAGTTGTAAAAATATGTTTTGTTTTTTCTTCTTATCTTATATGGAAAACATATTCGAACAAAAGTAGAAAGTTCCTGTATGCAGAAGTTAACAGAGAATGTATATAACAGTACCGGTGTCGGAATGTCACCAAGAACCGGTGTTAACCTCGCGAACCGCTATTTCCCATGTCCTTGTTGCTAAGAGACGACTCGATCCAAGGTGAACCACATGTGTGTCTACCTATCTCATACAAGTCCAACACTCTCACTCTTACAAGAGCTCAGCCGGCAAGATGAAAACGAGAGCAACTTTTCTGCGATGATCTGATCGGAGCCGATACCTAACTAACGCGGTAGGATACCGTAGTGTGTGCACAAACAAACAGTTATACCTTTGGAGCGACAGAAAGAGAATTATGGAAATAACTAGCGCCCCACCAGGTGTGAAAGAGGGTCACCATTTACAAATGCTCACTTCCTTTATACGGACAACTTTGCTCCCTTAGTTTCGTCTGGAAAATAGTTATAATAACATTATTATTATTAACACCGCGTCTTACTACCCGTTCGGGTTATACGCACTTACGCTAATGTGTAATGGTAGGGTGATTGTGAGATGAAATGGAGGACCTACAGTTTAACGTGGAATCCGAACCACGGTGGAGGCCTGGCATTCCCCACATTCACAAGATGTCTTGTCAGAGGTGAAGGAAGGGTTTGGTAATCAGATAAATCTGTGCCGGGACCGAGGATTGAACCCCGGCCGCTAGCACAGAAGTCTTACACCTAACCCCCTAGACTGCCAGGTCACCCTTATAGCAACAAGTATCCAGGACTGTGAAGTTACTACACCAAGTCTTCAACTTCACCTCTTCTAGTTTTCTACCGTCCAACTCTTGACTCTTTCGGAAATGGCCGATGTAAAAAAACAAATTGACTGCGGTAAACTGCTCCAACACGGATTACATCGTGGGAAGTTTATTTGGCATCGTGAATTTATATTTGAGTAAATTTGTCAATCCTAATTACAAATGTACATCCGAAATATTAAAAAAAATTATAAAATATAGTTATAATATTTTAAGTTTTAACTTTTAAGACCAAGCCAGAGTCGGTACATTTTTACCGACTCAGATTCCTAAGCCCCGCAAGTATAAAGTTATATTTTGAGAAAACTAATAAGACACTTGCTTAAATGGCTCGAAGAAGACTAAATATTCAAACTTTATGCTTATTCCTGTTTTATATTAATATTTTATTTTTAAATATTAATGTATTTGTAATAATTATGTTTGAAACTTGTATTTATGTCGTCAGGCGATATAATATGGTGGTTTAAATCGTATTAAATGGATGCGGACAAATTGAGCTAACAATGGTTGCTTAACCTCTCTCGATACTGTAAACTGACTCCCGGCCATGTATCGGGTTGCACGTAAGATAAGTCCACACTAGCTAGCGTCATTACACAATCTAGACTAAAAAAAAACTTTCCGAGAGAGGAAATGGTTAGATTGAAAACCACTACAACGTGTCAAATTTTGAAATTTTAATCTTTTTATCCGAATAATTAACATTACAATATGAATGTGAGATTGTGTTATCCAGTTCACCTACCCAAGGGTATCCGTACGGGTATTCAAAATGAGAGGGAGGGGCAGATTGAAGTCCCATTTTCTGGGTTGGGGGGGTGGGGAGAGAGGTGGAACCNGGAACCCCCCCCCCCCAAGAAAAACCTTGTGAGAGGGAATTTTCTAATATTCGTGGGTTCAAACCGGAGTTTAACGGATTTTTCTGAGCAATATAAATATGAAGCACAACTTCCTTCGTAGGTGAAGTAAAGTCGTTGGTCACATGTCGATTGTGGCATGTAGAAAACTGGTAGGTCATTTCGTTCTTGCTCATAGAAATTCTCATATGTTGATATAATTAGTCGTTCCAGAAAGTGCATATTAAATATCTCAAATAAATGAAAATGAAAAGAAGCGAGTCTGCCTATCGGGGATAGGAGATCCAGATTCGATTCCTGGGTATGGCCAAAAAACATATCTTCGATGAGATCGAAGCATTTCCCTTTCGTAGGAATGCATAAGGGCCGTAGTATTGGGTGATGTGTCCTTTCTATAACCATGCCAGTTTATAAGTGGTGAGCTGATATCAGGATTTCAAAAGTGAACATTAAATACCCAAGAAAAACCTGACACGTGAGGTTATGTCTGCTACCATTAGACTTTTATCAGGTTTCATTCAAATGGTTTCTCGGTAATCTAATAGATGGATAGATAGTTTGGTTTTTATCAGGAAATTCGATAGCGTCGAGGTAGGCTGACATTTCCTCTCAAGTTATCCGAGCCGAACTGTAGGAAAATGTTGGTAGGAAGAAACTTTTATAAAATACAAAACTATTTTTTATGGTAAACACTGATAAAATGTATTATTATTATTATTATTAGGGGTGGTCCCTTATATATTTAAAGCTATTTTTGGAGGATTTGAGACTAAAATCATTTTAAAAAAAAAAACGTTTTTCTTCTCGATTTGAGACTAAAATCATCAAAAAAAAGTTTTTCTTCTCAAAATTTTCAAGTGAAATTTTGTTTTAGAGCTCTTAATACAACTTGTTGGTGGTTCAGAATCAATTATAATTATAGGATGAACTCAACAACCAGGCCCCAGACCAGTAATTTAACACTTAACTGAATGTTATAATGAATGAATTATAAGATATATTTTTTAAACATTTAGTTACTATTTAGGTGACCTGGTGGTCTAGGGGTAAGGTGTCAGACTTCTGTGCTGAAGGACGGGGTTCAATCCTCGGTCCCGGTACAGATTTATCTGATTAGCAAACCCTTCCTTCACCTCTGACAAGACATCTTGTGAATGTGTGGAATGCCAGGCCTCCACCGTGGTTCGGATCCCACGTTAAACTGTAGGTCCTCCATTCCATCTCACAATCACCCTACCATTACACATTAGTGTAAGTGCGTATAACCCGAACGGGTAGTAAGACGCGGTGCTAATAATAGTTACTATTTGTATTTAATATTATTATATTATATTTATTTTTCCTCTTATATTCATTTTTTTCCCCCAAGATTCTGATTCGAGATTCAACCCAACTCTAAATTAGTATTGCTATTTTTGTATATGTATCGATAACATCGATCAAAGATACCAACTGAAGATCACATGGTTTGATGTAATATATGTGAAAAATTACTTAGCACCACGTCTTACTACCCGTTCTTATTATACGCTTAAGTAGCAATTGCGCTAATGGATTATGAATTGAGAAGGTTGAATTAGAGAAAGGGAACCCACATATTCGCGTGGCAGGAGAATGGTAAAACATTTATGAAAAACCACTCCCAGTTCACCCGACCGAGATTCGAACCTTGGATCTCCCCCATCCTCGGCAATCTAGCTCAACACAAAACTAGCGCGTTATCTAACTACGCCACCGAGGCGGGTCATGTGAAAGTAGATCCAGTAACTTTACTAGCAGTCAGAAAGGGTTCTTACTATGAAAATTGAACCGTAAACACATTCGGCGATGGTTTTTCTCTTTGAAGGACGACCTAACGGGACAACTGACAACTGACAACCTTTACCTTCGAGCTGCACAGAACACGCTGCAATAACACTTCCAAGGTTACTACGTAAAATATAGTCCGATATCGCGGGAGGAAAGGAAATATTTACATGAGCAACATTTATATTTTGTCGACTGGATTGAGAGAGCGGTTAGCACATCTGACTATCACGGTCTCGATTATGACTGGCTTCACTTTGGATTGCATTTTCCTCCACAATGTAATTGTACCAGTCTTTTTCTTTATTTATATCTGAATCCGGTCTAGGGGTAAGGTGTCAGACTCCTGTGCTGGCGGCCGGGGTTCAATCCTCGGTCCCGGCTCGGATTCATCTGATTACCAAACCCTTCCTTCACCTCTGACAAGACATCTTGTGAATGTGTGGGGAATGTCAGGCCTCCACCGTGGTTCGGATTCCACGTTAAACTGTAGGTCCTCCATTTCATCTCACGATCACCCTACCATTACATATTAGCGTAAGTGCGTATAACCCGAACGGGTAGTAAGACGCGGTGCTAATAATAATAATAATAATAATATATCGGAATCGACTGATCAATCGGCACTCTAGGGTTTCTAAGAGCAAGAACGAAAGAGTCTACCAATTTTGCCCGGTAAAGGTATTTTCACATAACCTTCCAAGGTTCTTGTTACATGTCCAAAATCGACACGAGACCGAGGGCTTTATTTTCCCTCCGTAGAAAGTTGTGCTACAGAGTTTTATCACCCAAGAAAAATACAACAATCACCGACTGGGTTTGAACCCACGAACATCGCGTCCTGAGGCGAGCACTTTACCCTGAGACCACCGATATAAGACTCTACCAGATTATTTTCCAAGAGAATTATAGGACTGTCATCCGCCTAGATGGCGTAGTTTGCTAACGCGCTAGTTTCATGTTGAGCTAAACTGCCGAGGACGGGGATATCGAGGTTCGAATCTCGCTCGGGCGAAATGGGGGCGGCTTATCCCAAAACGGTTTTCCACTCTCTCTCTCTCAAGCAAATGCGGGTTCACTGCCTCTATATTTAACCTACCCAATTCCTAACCCATTAGTGTAATTAGTACTTAAGTGTATGGGTAGTAAGACGCCCACCGAGGTGGGTAATAGTTAATTAAATCTCCAATAATTATTGTTCATCCATAACGATTGGGTTTGTAACTGACGGTGTTGAGTTTCCTGTCAATCACGGACACGTCGTAAACCAGTTACCAAACAGTAGCCCCGTGGGCGGTGACGTCCAAGCTACCAGTTGGCAGTTTAGGTTCAATATCGTGTCCCTTTTGACTCTTGTTTGAGTAACTCTAGTGAGCGAAATGCCCAACTAAGGTAAGGGGTACGGCCAGACTGGAGCGAGCGCTCGAGCCGGTAAAGTCTAGTTTACAGGCGCTGGGCAATATTATTGTATGTTGGTTCATTGAGTGCTGGGAAAACTTCTCATCTTGACATTTTTATTATTATCGATAGGTTTAGCACACTTGCTACTAAAGGCCTAATTTAATTGAAGACCATAAACTATGTATATATATATATATACACTTTATACCACTATAAAGCCACACGGCTGACTCACTCACTGACATTAATGTTTACCCACTTCCAGATGAGCTAGAAACTTGACATTTGGCAAACTTATAGCTTCTAGCCTGTAACCGACGGGAAAATTACAAAAAAGTTTAAAAAAAATTAACCCCCGAAAAAAAATTCAAAATGTCGGAGCAACTTTAAAGTCGGTGTGAACCTTTCTTTGAAGGTCTCGTGTGGCTAAACGGTAAGACCTATCAAAAAACACGCTCTGGAATTACATTAGTAAATAAAACAGATATATTAAAATACTTCAATATTATATTCAAAGTAGGCCTTTACAAATAAGAATCACCATTAGCGTGGAGAGAGGATGGGAAAACCACCCTCAGTTCACTGAGCCAAGATTCGGAGCCTCCTCGTCAACAACTATCGAGAGCTCTCTGCTAATCACGCGCTCGCTCGCCAGTCCGGCCGAACCATAAAAGTTACCTCGCTTGTTCGGCGTCAGAGCTCATTCGAGAAACGCGACAGATAAGCAGAATAGCTGTGAAAAGGAAGAAAGAGAGAGAGATAGTGGATGTTCTTAGTGAGATTGATTTGTACAGCTTCGTGTCTTATCGTCAGATTCTTTAGTGACTCGGAACACATAGAAGGGGAAAACCGAGGAATTTGTCCACTCTATATCCAAGATCGCCAATAATATCATACCCCGCTCCATTGGCCGCGTGGGTCTAACGCGCTACTCTCGCAGTAGACTAGACTGCCGACGACGGGGAGAACGAGGTTCGAATTTCTGTCGGATGTACTGAGGTTTCTCTCTCGAAAACGGTTTTCTACTCTCTCTCTCCACGCATATGCGGGTACATTCCCTCTAACTATAACTTTATTAATACTGTACATAGAACCAATAGCGTATAACACGAACGACCAATAAGACGCGGTACCATTTTTTTTTTGTAGAAAATCTTAAAACATGTCAAGTGAACAATATAATTTCAATTTTAGAGCAATGAGAAAGTGTCGAATAAAGAGGGCTACATTTTAAGAACAAGCTTGTTACTTGATATTCTTAGTATTTTAAGAACAAGCTTGTTACTTGATATTCTTAGTATTTTAAGAACAAGCTTGTTACTTGATATTCTTAGTATCCTTTCGGGCTGTACACATATATTAATTAGGCTATTATAACACGGATAAAGAAGGTGGAGTTTTAGAGTAAATGTATTCCCATTTTCGTATAGGGAGTGTGGTAAATAATTTAGGAGAAAAAAAAACCCATCCTCGGCGCACCCAACCAGGATCGAACCCCGATCTCAGCAGTCTAGTCTACTGCGAGATTAGTGCCTTAGACCATGCGACTACCGAAGAGGATAACACACAATTTAACGATCAGCATATTTGTTTCAACGTAAAACGTCCCAATTTACTTAGATCTTGGAAATGTTTGTTTTTTAAACAAAATAAGAAGAGTCAAAGACGGTAAGTAGGTTTATATTGTAGAGTCCTATCTAAGAATTTAAGATTTTCACTCTTTATAATGATTATTTGGAGTGGTCCCTTTCTTTACCTTCCTGACAAATTTTAATTTTCTACGTCATCTAAAAATAGGTTTTTTTTAAAACAATTATATGGGGCAATCACCAACTTCACGCCAAATTTCAGTTTTCCAGATCTTTTGGAAGAGAGTTTTCATTTCCGGACAGATTATCATTCTGCTTTATTTACACAGAGAGGGAAGATATTATAACTGTTGGATAGTTGGTTAAGTTTAACGTTATCATTTCTGTATTACTAATAATAAGTTACTACAAATATCAAAATATGTTATTATAAAACTATTTTTTTATGTTTTTTTTTAAATCTTAAAGCATTGTGTTTGCTTTTTATTGTATTTAATTTACAGTCTCTAGTTATATGGGTGAATGGGGGGGGGGGGGGGGGG
>CABFOW010002489.1:45001-56314 GCA_902141385.1 Timema californicum | reverse complement strand
GGGAATGCCAGGCCTCCACCGTGGTTCGGATCCCACGTTAAACTGTAGGTCCTCCATTTCATCTCACAATCACCCTACCATTACACATTAGTGTAAGTGCGTACAGCCCGAACGGGTAGTAAGACGCGGTGCTAATAATAATAATAATAATAATAATAATAATAATAGTAATATTGCATGCGGATAAATTTCGAATAAGGAATCCGTATAGGTGAGCACACGGACTAAGTTATTAGTTTCGTCTGGTCTATAGGTCGAGGCTAGAATCCAGACCGTCTCTGATTTTTTTCCCCTTAAATGGTTTCTCACTCACCCTTCACGCAAATGTGGGTACGTTTCCTCCCCATTAAATAAACTTTCTCGTACCTTTCCCATTAGTGTAAATACGCGGACAGGTAATAATGATGGCTTACAAACAAAACAATATCTATTTATATTGTATTATTTTAAAACTCATTATTTACTCTCCAATAACAGTATTAACTATTAGTGACTGAAATGATAAAATAATTAAATAAAGTAGCGAAAATTAATTTTGATAAAGTTCAATGATAGTACGCCTGGAGAGAGGGAGGAGAAACACATAAAACAGAGTCGAAATTTAACCCTGGCCTTCAGAAGTATGGTTAAACAAACTAACGCACTGCTGACTGCCGTGTTTCCTTGGATACTAAACATTGATAAACATATGATAAACATATGATAAAGACCTCGATAATAAGACACGGGGAACAAGAAAAACAATATAACGAAACGGCTGAGAAATATGGTTTACAGTCCTTTTACTCTCATGTTGGAGCATTTCCTTAGATTTCCCCTTCTCGTTCTATCTTTTTAACATGTACATTGTATGCTACTGGCACAATATTGCTATTAATAATATTTAGCATCGCGTCTTACTACCCGTTCGGGTTATACGCTTTAAGAACTAATTACTCTAATGGAGTAGGAATTGGGAAGGTTGAATTAGAGGAAGTGAACCCGCATTTGCGTGGAGGGAGAGTGGAAAACCATTTAGGAAAAACCACCCCCAGTTCACCCGACCGAGATTCGAACCTCGATCTCCCCGTCCTCAGCAGTCGAGATCAACACGACAAGCGCGTCAGCCAACTACGCCACCGAGGCGGGTAATATATTGCTATTAAAGAGTACCGAGAAAAGACGTGTGGTGTAAAACTACTCGATAATAGAGCCCTAAGTCCAACCCGGTGGTCTTGGGGGTCAAGTGCTCGCCTCAGGACACCATGTTTGTGGGTTCAAACCCAGCCGGGGTCGACGGATTTTTCTTAAAGCGACACAAATCCGTAGCACAACTTCCTTCGGGAGGGAAGTAAAAGCCGTTGGTTCCATTTATTGTGCCATGTGAAAATACCTTTCCTTGAGAAAAATTGGTAGGCTCTTTCGCTCTCATTCATAGAAATTCTGGTGTGCTGATATAACTAGTCAGTTAAGAAGTGCACGTTAAATATCTCAAATAAAAATATAATTAAAACTTCATTATGGCATATCTCATTGGTTTGGAAAATACTCCTTATTTAGGGATCCCTCTCATTTGTATATAAAATAATGTAGGTAATCACGAATATTTAGATTGTCAAGATTTTAAAAATAATAGTTTATTTATTAATGTTTGAAAAGGTTAGTAATGAGTCATCTTTTTATGAGTTTGGAATAATTTTATCAAACCGAAGCGAGCCTATCCTGGTAAGTGTTCGATAACTTTTTAGATTTAAATGTTATGATGATTTTATCGAGTAGCTTTTCTTATTTAAACTTTACTTTCAATGCATTCACCTCCAAAATATCTTAGCAATCACATACCTCATGCGACTATTATACATATACATTATTTTGTGACATAATAATAATAATAATTATTATCATTAGCTCTATCTTACGACAGATCCATTCCTTTTGTCAGTGAACTCAGACCGCCAATGAGCCCTGTCCCCTGCCATCTTCAACTCCCAGAATTTTCTTATTTCCTTAGAGTAGTCCAATATTTAAATCTTCCTCCTTCCTAAGCTCCTCTTTCCCTCAACCTTCCCTTCCACAACGTCATGCAGAAGACACTCCCTCCTGAGGATGTGTCCGCTCCAGTTTGCTTTGCACCGAAGAATCACATCCAAAATGGTTTTCTTCTCACCCACTCTTCATTTGTCCCCCTGTCTCTCCCCCTGATCTTCTCACCCACTCTTCTTAGGACTTGTTCATTTGTCCCCCTGTCTGTTCACCTGATCTTCTCACCCATTCTTCTTAGGACTTGTTCATCTGTCACCCTGTCTGTCCACCTGATCTTCTCCCCCACTCTTCTTAGGACTTGTTCATTTGTCCCCCTGTCTGTTCACCTGAACTTCTCACCCACTCTTCTTAGGACTTGTTCATCTGTCATCTTGTCTGTCCACCTGATCTTCTCTCCAACTTCTTCTTAGGACTTGTTCATTTGTCCCCCTGTCTGTCCACCTGATCTTCTCACCCACTCTTCTTAGGACTTGTTCATCTGTCATCTTGTATGTCCACCTGATCTTCTCACCCACTCTTCTTAGGACTTGTTCATCTGTCATCCTGTATGTCCCCCTGATCTTCTACAGTCTTCTCCAGCAACACATTTCAAAGCTCACCAAGTATTTCTTTTCCATCTTCTAGAATCTAGGGGGTAAATAAGTTCATCTCTAAATCGAGGAATATTTTCCTAGACGACAGGAAGCGATGGAACCACCGCGTGCGCCTGGCTACCTTTATGCGACGAGTTGACAATTATTATTATTAAGAATTAATTTACCTGGTTCTTAGTTTGAAAGGAGATTCCAGCCAAGCTACAGTAGCTCCATGACTTCTTTGGTGCTGACTGACAGCTCACAGCTGACGGCTTTGAAAAGTTTACCAGACCAAATTATGTATCCCTACGCCGAACCATATGATCTGCAAAAACATGTGTTTAGCAGCTGTCACTTCTGACAGTCTACATTTAGGTATATACCTAAACTTTGACTGTCAGCTGTGAGCTGTCAGTCAGCACCAAAGAAGCCACGGGGCTACTGTAGCTTACAATGTCAGTTACCTGTTACTAGTGACGCGATATGATCAACAGGACGGGAAGTACAATCCAAATTACGATTACTCGGCATCAGCTTTGGCGTCCAACGAAGCACACATTTGTGCCACCGGAAGTCAAGGTAGAAGGACTCATAATATGAAAAGATCTGCAATTTACAGTTTTATGATTTTTGTTTACGAAGCTAGTTAGCGGTTTTATGTCGACAAGTCTTTAGGCACATATAATAATTACTTTTTAAGGGGGAAAAAAACAAAGAATGTTTAGAGATAATTTGTTTCATTTGTTTCACGATAGAATGGTGACAGGAAGGTAGGGGTTCGAGGCTTAGTCATCTATCCTAGAGATGTAACTTATCTAAGGTTCGTGGTTTCCAACCTATAACCACACCGACACGAGTGCACTTCTTCTAAAATTACCCTTCTCTTATCCAAACTATGAATTAAGCCATTAGATAATCAATTCATAAGTTAATACGTATGCATTTAATTATTATTATTATTATTAGCACCGCGTCTTACTACCCGTTCGGGTTATACGCACTTACGCTAATGTGTAATGGTAGGGTGATTGTGAGATGAAATGGAGGACCTACAGTTTAACGTGGAATCCGAACCACGGTGGAGGCCTGGCATTCCCCACATTCACAAGATGTCTTGTCAGAGGTGAAGGAAGGGTTTGGTAATCAGATAAATCTTTGCCGGGACCGAGGATTGAACCCCGGCCGCCAGCATAAAAGTCTAACACCTTACTCCTAGACCCGTATGCATTATATAAAGAAAACTTAAAATATAATTTCTTTGCTCCTTATAAAACTCAAACATTTGAATATTAGTTCCGATTCATCCGCTAGATGGTGTTGCACGTATGCCGAATCACCTTCTCTTCAAGTGTGAACAATGAAAGCGCGCTCAGCCGAGCGTTGGGCACATTCTCCAAGGAGAAAACTACACGAGCGGTTGATTACAAGCCCCGTACTGGACTTTCTGTCAACATTTCGTGCACCGTGACGAGCGACATAGCTGGCCACTCGACTACCGGCTGTTTAACTAGCCGACCACTCGACTACCGGCTGTTTAACTAGCCGACCACTCGGCTACCGGCTGTTTAACTAGCCGACCACTCGACTACCGGCTGTTTAACTACAGTAGCCCCATGGCTTCTTTGCTGCTGCTGACTGACAGCACACAGCTGACTTCTGACAGTCAACATTCAGGCATATACCTAAATGTTGACTGTCAGAAGTGACAGCTGCTAAACACATGTTTTTGCAGATCGTATGGCTCGGCGTAGGGATACATAATTTTGTCTGGTAGCTTTTCAAAGCTGTCAGTCAGCACCAAAGAAGACATGAGGCTACTGTAGCTGACCACTCGACCTTTCCCAAGATCCTTGAGATGATATCGGTTCTACAAGCCAACACAGCAACTGGCGTAACTGATTCAAGGCAGCAACTGTCGTAGCTGATTCAAGGCAGCAACTGGCGTAACTGATTCAAGACAGCAACTGGCGTAACTGATTCAAGGCAGCAACTGGCGTAACTGATTCAAGGCAGCAACTGGCGTAACTGATTCACGACAGCAACTGGCGTAACTGATTCACGACAGCAACTGGCGTAACAGATTCACGACAGCAACTGGCGTAACTGATTCAAGGCAGCAACTGGCGTAACTGATTCAAGACAGCAACTGGCGTAACTGATTCAAAACAGCAACTGGCGTAACTGAGTCAAGGGAAACAGTTTGATACAATTTGTTAAAACTTTATATTTGGATGTGATAGGGTCAAATAACTTAGGAATTAAATTTTTTTTTGCTCTAGTCTTTTAATTTAAGAGTTGTTTAGCGATGGGATTTTTTTCTATTCCATATTTTTCTAAAATGGCTCTATCGGTTTAGTTTGAAAGGGATAACTAGGAACGTTTGACTTCCCAAATATGATTGAGGGGTAGTTTGATCACTGACTGATGAGCGATTTTTTTTAAAAAAATCTAAATATTTCGAAAAGAGATAAAGATTTTGTTCAAAATTGGTATCTGGGTAATATATTACGTGATAAATAACAAAATATGCTTATTTTATAAAATAATTATTCAAGGGTTGTTTACTTATGAGATATTTGAGAGAATTTGGAATCTTTAAAAAATGCCCTTTATGATTCAGTTCAAAATGGGTATCTTAGAATTGGTTTCCATAAGTAAGAACATATTTTTACAAATATAAATAATTTGATAGTAATTAAGATACTAAGTTACTAATTTTTGAAAATTTGAAATTTTATAAAGGGTGTAAACAATAAAGTTTAAAATTTACAAGACGATACGGTATGCTTTAAAAAACAAACAAAAATAAAACGTTCTTTTAAAGGTAGTTTTTCCTAAAAAACCCGTTTTTGAACATTTCGTCCCAAGCTATAATTTACTGCGTAATAAAGTTTGTACGGCTGTAACGCAACATTAGTTTAAAGTATATTGTAGATTATTTAATTTCAATTAACACCCACCTCAGTGCCCGTATGGTCTAAGGCGTCAATCTCAAGTTATACTCGCCTGCCGATGACTGGGAGATCGGGGTTCAAATCCCGGTAGGGTGTAGGTTTTCCCACTCTCTTTCCACGAAAATGCGGGTAAACTACCTATAAAATGCTTCCACCCCATAATAGTGGGCTAATTATTATTAATGCGTATAACCTAAAAGGTAATAAAACGTGATAAATAAAAAAATATCAATTATTAACGATAAATAATAATAATTATTATTATTATTATTAGCACCGCGTCTTACTACCCGTTCGGGTTATACGCACTCACGCTAATGTGTAATGGTAGGGTTACCACGGTGGAGGCCTGGCATTCCCCATATTCACAAGATGTCTTGTCGGAGGTGAAGGAAGGGTTTGGTAATCAGATAAATCCGTGCCGGGACCGAGAATTGAACCCCGGACCCCCAGTACAGAAGTCCGACCCCTTACCCTGGACCACCCATAACGATAAATAATAATGAATGTTTTATCTTATATTAAATTAACTCTTTAAAAAAAATAATCAAGTAATTAGAATCAGAATCCTCCGTACATTATATTTAAAATTTGATTACATTTTAAGGATACCTATTTAAAATATTTAAAGCCTTGTATTTCACATTATTTATAATTCTTTAAGCCATTTTGATTATTTTTTTAAAGTTCAAGGTTGTCGCAATTTGTAAGTTTTGAGATGCTCTGATTTGTACAGGATTTACATACAAATAAATTATGATTTTTTTTTTCCCCATTATTTAATATGAAAAATTGTTACTATGAGAACTAGTTCTTAAAATCAATTTTATTACTTGATTTATGACAATTTATAATTTAAAAGTGAGGTTTTAAGAGCTTCCTGCTATAGGTGTAGTGTGTTAATACCACCGTTGTATTGTTGTCTAATGTGGATACGTTGGCAAGTGCTGCTCTCAGCTGAACAAACACATTCAACTGTTTACCTATTGAAAATACACCGTAAGCTACTAGTTCTGCGACATCATTCATCGTTAACCAAACAAACATAAACAACTTAAAAAAAGAAGAAAAACAACTCTAATTCAAAGTATCAAGGAAATAGACAACTTACCTATGAACTAGCTTCATCTTAAAATTATTTACGTAAGTTTACCTGACAATCAAGTACAGTAGCCTTATAACTTCTTTGGTGCTAACTAACAGCTTTGAAAAGATACCGGACCAAATTACGTATCCCTACGCCGAACCATATGATCTACAAAAACATGTGTTTAGCGGCTGTCACTTCTGACAGTCAACATTTAGGTATATACCTAGAGGTTGACTGTCAGAAGTCAGCTGTGAGCACCAAAGAAGCTACGTGGCTACTGTAGGTACCTAACAACACAACACAAAAATATGTGTTGGAAAAAAAATAAAAACACCAGTCGTTTATTCTATTCAAATTAAAGAATGAGATAGAACATTTAAATATTTGGTTGGGGGTTTTAGTATTTGAATTCTACCCACTATTTTTTTCTATTCCTAAGACATTTCAAACAGGATTCAATCAAGTTTGGTAAAATCAAATCAAAAGAAATAGAATCCGAATTATTTCAAAAACTACGAGTACCTACAGGGTGTCTACAAGACATATTTTACAAAATTCCCTGACTTTTCCAGGTTTTCCAGGCAACATTTTTCCATTTTCCCTGACTACTTTTTCCCAGTTTTAATGCTGGATGATGACTAGTTTTATTTATCATGATCACATATTAAAAAAAGTTTGTATCTACTAAACAAACAGTTTTATCAGTTATTCAAAAAAATTAAAATTTTATTTTATTTAGGGATTATTAACTTTTGTTTAAGTGTTTAGTTGCAAAATTAATGGGATTTTTAGACATATTTCTTAATTCCCTGACTTTTCCTTATTTTTAGATAAATTACCTGACATTTCCCTGTTTTCCCTGTCATCCAAAAATTCCCTGACTTTTCCAGGTTTTCCCTGTTTTCCTGTCTGTAGCCACCATGTACCAGCAAACTTGCCGATTCGAATTTTAAACCTCCACAAAACTATTCCTAAGTCTATCCTGGACATAAACAAATGAAGATATATAGATCGTGATTTTAATCAAATTCCACCCGAAACAAGTTAACTGAAGGCCAAACCACTAACGCGTATGAATTAAGAAGAAGTAAAAAAAAGAGCATCATGGTCAGAGTCAAGGCGAAATGAACAAATGAACAACGTCACATTTGACAACACTACAAAGATTATTATTTAGCACCGCGTCTTACTACCCGTTCGGGTTATACGCTTTTAAGTACTAATTACTCTAATGGATTAGGAATTGGGAAGGTTTAATTAGAGGAAGTGAACCCGCATTTGCGTGGAGGGAGAGTGGAAAAACCATTTAGGAAAAACCACACCTCGATCTCCCCGTCCTCAGCAGTCGAGCAGCTCAACACGGCTAGCGCGTTAGCCAACTAGGCCACCGAGGCGGGTAACACTACAAAGACATCGCAACAAAGTATCTCAGTGATACAGGAGATAAAGTTGGCAGAACTGGGGGGAGGTGTCCCTTTTTTTTCTGTGGACCGTATCAATTGAGCGACAGTGAAGGATACAAAAAAATGGTTACTTAAAAAGGGTGTGTCGTCGCCATTTTTAAGAGCTTAACATTTTTTTATTGGCTAAAATAAAGTAAATAAAATATTGCTCCATTAAAAACAAGAGTTTAATTTCCTTCGCGTGGTGATATCAACCGTTGTTGAATATATGTCATGAGCATAGCGGCATTAGATGAGAAACTTTTTTAAGTGAAGAGAAAAAAAAATTGTAATTAACTTCCATGACACCCTTGAGAGATATTCAACAATTACTGTTGATTTCAACACGGGAAGAAATTTTAACTACATGTTTCTACTGGAGAAATATTTGTTGTATATTGGCCAAAATAATGTTCTGATATAAAAAAAACCTGCAAAAATCTTGATATTTTATCGCTTACCCTACATCTACAGCTTAAGGTAAAGTAATTAATATATGGGGCTGAAATTCAGTATAACTACAGTAGTCCCACGGCGTCTTTGGTGCCGACAGCTAACGGCTTTGAAAAGTTACCAGACTAAATTATGTATCTCTACGCCGAACCAAATGATCTGCAAAAACATGTGTTTAGCAGCTGTCACTTCTGACAGTCAAGATTCAGGGATATACCTAAATGTTGATTGTCAGAAGTGAGCTGTGAGCTGTCAGTCAACACCAAATAAGCCATGGGGCTACTGTAGACGTGTATATACTTACTATCTTTTCCAAGATATTCCCCCTAATCCCCACTTATGTTAAATTCCCTGCCTAGATGTTATAGACTCAATCAATCTCGGTACGCAGTTCTAAACGTAAAAGTGACCTCGACCATATACCACCCTGCAAGAAGCTCAATAGAGAATCGAACCAGAGTCCTCTGAGGTGAGGATAGTTCCCGCTCCGTAGGATCAAAGACACTCGTTGAGGAAACGGCCGCGTCAACGACCTTCAAATTGATTTCCTGGACCAGTCCGTCGGTCTGTATAATATATAATCGAACCAGGCTCGCGTAGAACGTCTCGAAGTTATGTAAAGAGAAAGTTTTCTCCGCCCGCCGCAACAAATAGAATTTCTCCGCTCACAGAAAAAAAACAACCTCACCCTCTTACTCAAGTTGATCTTACTATCTACAGTAGCCTCGTGGCTTCTTTGGTGCTGACTGACAGCTGACGGCTTTGAAAAGTTAACAGACCTAATTATGTATCCCTACGCCGAGCCATATGATCTGAAAAAACATGTGTTTAGCAGCTGTCACTTCTGACAGTAAAAATTGAGGTACATACCTAAATGTTGACTGTCAGAAGTTAGCTGTGAGCTGTCAGTCAGCACCAAAGAAGACACGGGGCTACTGTAGATTCGATAACCTACGTTATATTTCGATATCATGTTCTGAAAATTGAAAAATGACACCTGGACACGGGAATCGAACCCGGGACCTTGATTCCCGTGTCCAGGTGTCATTTTTCAATTTTCAGAACATGATATCTAAATGGTGTTATCCTCACTTAAATGCATAAATGATAGCTTCGGCTATTTGATTCATTACTACGTTATATTTCTAAAACGGGCCATTCGTTAGACGAACCCATCCAACCCTCGCTGTACATGACCCAATCCCAAGGCCGTGACCAGCCAATAATTTCATGGGGGGGTTTAGTGGTCACATCCCCCAATTGCTGGAAGCTAAAAATAAATAATTATAAACAGTTCTAGACGCTCTCTGAAATGCTTTTTTTCATGATAAAAAAAACCCCTCCCTGCCGAAGGTTTGGAAAATTTCTAAATATTTAACAACTCTAGACGCTCTCTGAAGTGCTTTTTTTATGGTAACACAGCCGCTCTAATTTGTACTTGTATCTTATAATAATATTTAGCACCGCGACTTACTACCCGTTCGGGTTATACGCTTTAAGTACTAATTACGCTAGTGGATTAGGAATTAGGAAGGTTGAATTAGAGGAAGTGAACCCGCATTTGCGCGGAGGGAGAGTGGAAAACCATTTAGGAAAAACCATCCCAGTTCACCCGACAGAGATTCGAACCTCGATCTCCCCGTCCTCAGCAGTAGAGCTCAATACGACAAGCGCGTTAGCCAACTACGCCACCGAGGCGGGTCGTCGAGTCTTAACGGAGGGGCAGCCTTAACACAATAACAGTAATAAAAAAACTTCGGTGACCGCATGGTCTAAGGCGTTACTCTCTTCATATTATACTAGACTACAGATAGAGAGGTCGTGGTTCGAATCTCAGTTGGGGTGTACTGATGAGTTTACATTATCCTCTCACGCAAATGCAGAGTACACTTCCTCTAAATATAACCTTCCTAACCATTAAACATTATTAGCGTAATGAGCACATGAGCGTATAACCTAAACAGGTAGTATGACGCGGTGCGAGAAAGATAATTAGAGTTGAGTTCATTATTATTATTATTATTATTATTATTATTAGCACCGCGTCTTACTACCCGTTCGGGTTATACGCACTTACGCTAATGTGTAATGATAGGGTGATTGTGAGATGAAATGGAGGACCTACAGTTTAACGTGGGATCCGAACCACGGTGGAGGCCTGGCATTCCACACATTCACAAGATGTCTTGTCAGAGGTGAAGGAGGGGTTTGGTAATCAGATAAATCTGTGCCGGGACCGAGGATTGAACCCCGGCCGCCAGCACAGAAGTCTGGCACCTTACCCCTAGACCACCAGGTCACCTTGAGTTTATTACGAGAATTGGAGGTCTGTTCCTACACTGACGTTTCTTTGTTTTATTCAAGAGGTGTTTCTTTTAACCGATAAAGATTGTTTCCCAAATCTCGCCACTTATTTTTATGAATGAACAGGATGTCGTACTTTGAACTATCTCCATCCCACACATCAAACCAAACACTCGTACTATCTTACACACATCCGCCTAGTGTTAGACACGGAGAAAAACCAGTGGCGTGAGTGCAAGGTCGTACCGAGGGGGTTCAACCCTCCCTTTTCCCTTCGGGATTTTAAATTTGTTTTTTCAATCACCGTGTCTTAATACACGTTCGGGTTGTACGCACTTACGATAATGTGTAATGGTAGGGTGATTGTGAGATGAAATGGAGGACCTACAGTTTAACGTGGAATCCGAACCACGGTGGAGGCCTGGCATTCCCCACATTCACAAGATGTCTTGTCAGAGGTGAAGGAAGGGTTT
>CABFOW010002489.1:25806-44847 GCA_902141385.1 Timema californicum | reverse complement strand
GAGAAACAAGATTAGGAATGAAGTTTGTGAGGAGCATGTTTAGCTGTCACGAGGGGAAACAAGATTAGGAATGTTAGGAATGAAGTTTGTGAAGAGCATGTTTAGCTGTCACGAGGAGAAACAAGATTAGGAATGAAGTTTGTGAGGAGCATGTTTAGCTGTCACGAGGGGAAACAAGATTAGGAATGTTAGGAATGAAGTTTGTGAAGAGCATGTTTAGCTGTCACGAGGAGAAACAAGATTAGGAATGAAGTTTGTGAGGAGCATGTTTAGCTGTCACGAGGGGAAACAAGATTAGGAATGTTAGGAATGAAGTTTGTGAAGAGCATGTTTAGCTGTCACGAGGAGAAACAAGATTAGGAATGAAGTTTGTGAGGAGCATGTTTAGCTGTCACGAGGGGAAACAAGATTAGGAATGTTAGGAATGAAGTTTGTGAAGAGCATGTTTAGCTGTCACGAGGAGAAACAAGATTAGGAATGAAGTTTGTGAGGAGCATGTTTAGCTGTCACGAGGGGAAACAAGATTAGGAATGTTAGGAATGAAGTTTGTGAAGAGCATGTTTAGCTGTCACGAGGAGAAACAAGATTAGGAATGAAGTTTGTGAGGAGCATGTTTAGCTGTCACGAGGGGAAACAAGATTAGGAATGTTAGGAATGAAGTTTGTGAAGAGCATGTTTAGCTGTCACGAGGAGAAACAAGATTAGGAATGAAGTTTGTGAGGAGCATGTTTAGCTGTCACGAGGGGAAACAAGATTAGGAATGTTAGGAATGAAGTTTGTGAAGAGCATGTTTAGCTGTCACGAGGAGAAACAAGATTAGGAATGAAGTTTGTGAGGAGCATGTTTAGCTGTCACGAGGGGAAACAAGATTAGGAATGTTAGGAATGAAGTTTGTGAAGAGCATGTTTAGCTGTCACGAGGAGAAACAAGATTAGGAATGAAGTTTGTGAGGAGCATGTTTAGCTGTCACGAGGGGAAACAAGATTAGGAATGTTAGGAATGAAGTTTGTGAAGAGCATGTTTAGCTGTCACGAGGAGAAACAAGATTAGGAATGAAGTTTGTGAGGAGCACGTTTAGCTGTCACGAGTGGAAACAAGATTAGGAATGTTAGGAATGAAGTTTGTGAGGAGCGTGTTAGCTGTGATGAGGAGAAACAAGATTAGGAATGAAGTTATCCGGGGTAGAGTGGGGATACATGAGATATAATCGTTTTTACCTGGATGACAGTTCGAAAATCATATGTTTAGGTTTTGGGTTGCCAACACTAGTAAAAGATCACAGTTTTGTTATAAATGTAAAGTGTTTTAACTGCCTGTTATATTTTACATTTAAAATAACGTAAACTTAAAAGTTTTCTCATACTATTTCCATTACTTTTAATCATTTCTTTTTATCCAACTCGAAACCATTTTTTAAACATAATTAAAAGTACTTATTCTTCGTTTTGGAACGTTATTGACTATGTGTAATAAGTGCATACAAGCATCGTATTTACTTGGAAAAGAGAAAATTCTTGTCTTTTTATATATATTATAAATTATTTTATCGTATTTCGAGATATTTAACTGAATAAAACATTTTCATCAAATGCGTGGGTGCATCATTGTAAAAAAAAAACTTGTTTACAGGTAATAATCAATCAAATGGTTTAAATTCATCGGTCACCATTTTGAAAATATGTTTGCTAGTTTTTGTGAAAGTGGTGTGAATATTAAATTTATTTAAGTGGATTAAAACAATAAATAAGCTTTGTGTCCGACCTAAAATAAATATACAAATAATATCGACCTAAATTACTGTGGTTAACTATTACATTCATACATTACCATCTATTTTCATTACAGTTATCCAAATTGATAGAAGTCAGCTGTTGGCGTAGTGATATTTTAGGGACTACTTTTAGTAACATTTTGAACTGTCATACAAGTAAACTAAGGTCGTGTATCAAGTGACATCAGGCCTTAATTATTTTAAATTCCATTCCTATTAATTCTTAAACAACTAATTGAACCTTTTTATACATTATTTATACTTTTACAATTATGTCTTTTTTTAAAATTTATTTTGTTATTCCCTCAACTAAAATATATACCCGAAACCCCGCGGCCAGCCCTCTCGATTTTTGAAGCAATTCCCCTCTCGCCCCCCTTCTTCTACCTTGAGATTAAAGAGTTCATTCTCAATCTTCAACTATATAAAAATGCATTGTTAAGGTGTACTTACTATTTTGAAAATGCAAGTAGCTCAGTTTTATAAATATATTCAAACAATGATAACTCAACTTATCACTATATATTTTTTAAATGTGGGCAAAATATTTACATTGTTCATTCAAGTGGGTTTTGATTTGATAAAGAAGCAACATGATTGTAAGAAAAAAAGATGTGATAAATGTAAAAAAAAAATCAAGATAAAATAGCTTTATCTGTTAAGTCTAAGAACATCAACATTATTTCTCTTATGACATTTTATCTTTAACCTTCATATGACATATTTTTCGTTATCGAGGATTCGAATTCATGCCTAGGGCATTTAAATTACATCGCCTTTTAGTTTTACAACAATAGATAGAACATATTGTTTTAATTATCTCAACAATTTTTTCGAATTCCCTTGATTGTACTTTGATGTACTGTCTTTTCTTCTCAGTAAAAATGTTACTTTGATTCACTGTGTGTAGTGACAGCGTAAAATAAAAATGAACATAGGTTAACTTTGATGTGTTTCTGATTAATAACCACCAACTATTTCTATGTGTCGATCAAATTTCGCCTGGACGCAAATTTGACAGGTCCAATCTAGACCTGTAGTGCTCATCTCAAGAGATTGTTCTTTGCTAAAGTGTTTTATTTATCAATACGTATTACTTCAAGGCTGAAGGGATTAGAATTGTGTGTATTTATATTACACAGAGTGTCCCCGGGTTAAACGGCTAAACTTTGGGAAGTGATGGTGGATTTAAAAAAAAATAACTCAAAATGTATTTTATAGATTTGCTAATTATCGCTTTCTGTTCGCGTGAACAACAATAAAAAACTAAAAAATAAAGTAGATATTAAATAAAATATTTTATTTATTTTGTTCAAATTGACGGCCTCCGGACCGGAGACAAGCATTACCCCTAACAATGACAGGGCGAGTGACTGGCCGCCATTTGTTACACTCGTTTCTTTGTGTTATTTTTGGTTAAAACAAACTATATGTGCAGTCTTGGCGTTGAGATTTCGAACACCCTGTATATACACTGGGTAGGCCTATATTAATTAAATTAACTATGCTGGCGGCCGGGGTTCAATCCCCGGTCCCGGCATAAATTTATCTGATTGCCAAACCCTTCCTTCACCTCTGACAAGATACCATTACACGTTAGCGTAAGTGCGTACAACCCGAACGGGTAGTAAGACGCGGTGCTAATAATAATAATAATAATAAAATTAACCTTAAGTAGAATATCATTAAATCAAGCAAAATTCCTAAATGTATTTCCTCTACGTTTATAATAATAATAATAATAATAATAATTTGTTCGCATTTTAAGTAGCTTCGTCATAACATCATAAAGTATCTGGCAGCATAAAATCATGAATATAAATAAGGCTGCAAGTTTGACATGCCTGTCAGGTTTACCAACAGACGATAACGCTAATCATTAAATGAACCACTTAAGAGACCAGTTTTGACCTTACAACACAATCGTTCTGGTTCTTGGTAGCATTAAATGTCCAAAACTCAAGACAATTTCGCCTTAATAAAAATTCCATCCGGACATTTATATAAAAAAAGGACATGTCAGGGTAAATGAGGACGTATGGTAGCCCTGTTCTTAATTAGGTCCATCCAATACTCTGAAGAGCAAGGAGTTGGAGAACTATTTCCGAAGATCTTCCAGAAGCCCTCGCTCCCCCTCTGTCTTGTACCGCTGGCTAAAGAGCGAGTCTCGGAGAACACGTCCTTCCAAACGACCACTCGGTGCCAAGTACCAAAAGGAGAAGGTACCGCTACAAGTACCGGCTGACCTTTCCAGAGACAAGTCACAAGGACCTCGCGACCTTCAGACCAGACCTCGGCAGTTCATGGAAACACGACCCAGACTTGACCAATACGGACCAATTCATTATTATTATTATTATTATTAGCACCGTGTCTTACTACCCGTTCGGGTTATACGCACTTATGCTAATTAATGTGTAATGGTAGGGTGATTGTGGGATGAAATGAAGGACCTACAGTTTAACGTGGAATCCGAACCACGGTGGGAGGCTTGGCATTCCTCACATTCACAATATGTCTTGTCAGAGTGTGAAGGAAGGGTTTGCTAATCAGATAAATCTTTGCCGGGACCGAGGATTGAACCCCGGCCGCCAGCATAGAAGTCTGACACTAATTCCTTATTACACGTCTCTTTTTTTCTGCACAATTTCCGAACCTACTGATCATCACGCTAGAATTTCTATGAGCTAGAGTGAAAGGGTATACCAATTTTAAACGGGGAAAGGTATTTCCACATACCTTCCAGGGTCCTTTCACATGCCCCACAATCGACACGGGGGACCAACGGCTTTACTTCCCCATCCGAAGGAAGTTGTGCTGCGGATTTTTATCGCTCAAGAAACATCCATCGACTCCACCTGGGTTTGAACCCGCGAACATCCGAGTCCTGAGGCGAGAGCACTTTACCTTAAGACACCCCATGGGATATCAACATATTTACACTAATGAGATAGTAGGGATGTAGAAGATAGAGGAAATATACCCTCATTTAAGTGGCGGGAAGGTGGAAAATCATCTGGGTGGTGGGGGGCGAACCTCTACATCCGTCCGGGATTTGAGCCCCAGCCTCACAATCACCGGAAAACCAGACTAGGCCAAAGTTAACGCCTTAGCCTCGCTCCACAACAATTTTAGAGGAGGATATTCTTTATGATGGGTGTATTAAAGAATCCCGTTCCCATTATCCGATTTGATCAGCATTGAACAAATTATTCTCCCAATAGGATTGGCACTGCTTCTAGTATCAGGAGTCGAGAAGAAAAGAGCAGGTCATGCGTGAACGGACAGTTATGTTGGCTGCTGTCCCCTGTGTAAGCTCCAAGTCTTACATCGACAGCCTCCCGTATGGCCCTATCATATATTATTATTATTTAGCACCGCGTCTTACTACCCGTTCGGATTATACGCTTTTAAGTACTAATTACGCTAATGGATTAGGAATTATTGGGAAGGTTGAATTAGAGGAAGTGAACCCGCATTTGCGTGGAAGGAGAGTGGAAAACCATTTAGGAAAAACCACCCCCGAGTTCCCCCGACCGAGATTCTAACCTCGATCTCCCCGTCCTCGGCAGTCGAGATCAACACGACAAGCGCGTTAGCCAACTACGCCACCGAGGCGGGTCCTATCATATAGGCTGCACCAGAGAAGAAATAGGCAAGGCAAGCTGCTCCCTTTCATGGTAATCAAAGACTATGGTAATCTTCAAATCGAAAAAATGACATCTGGACACAGGAATCGAACCAGGGACCTTTGGCTTAGTAAGCCAATACTTTTACCACCACTGAAACCTGCCAGGTATATTTTTCCCCCAAATGGGGGGAGGGGGGAGATTGGAGTCCCATCCACTAGGGGTAAGGCACCTTCCTCCTCTACAGAAAATTTCAGGAATTTAACTTTGCGGGGAGGGAATTTCAAAGCATCTTAAACATATGAGTTATCCAGGAGTCGTCCCGTGCCCAGGGTCATTCTTCACTCATATTTTAAAGCAGAGTCTGTGATGAACGTGCGGAAATTGTCTTATACATGAGTGATCAATTTAAGATCACGAGCTATCGAGTAAACACAGCCATCTTCGACAAATGAGGGTTTTATTCTGCCAAAAGTACAATAACTGTCCGAATGCTCATATCGGGTTAAATAGTGAAGCTATTATAATTGTTAAGTAGGTAACCTAGCAGTCTAGGGGTAAGGTGTCAAGACTTCTGTACTTGGGGGTCCGGGGTCTAATCCTCGGTCCCGGCACAGATTTATCCGATTACCAAACCCTTCCTTCACCTCTTGACAAGACATCTTGTGAATGTGGGGAAAGCCAGGCCTCCACCGTGGTTCGGATCCCACGTTAAACTGTAGGTCCTCCATTTCATCTCACAATCACCCTACCATTACACATTAGTGTAAGTGCGTACAACCCGAACGGGTAGTAAGACGCGGTGCTAATAATAATAATAATAGTAATAATAATAATAATAAATATGTTTATATTTAGATGCTGCTATAAGCATAAAATATTGACTATTTAATTCATAAATGTTGGTGACAATCCCTTCAAGAGGTACATTGAAATGCCTAAGACAGTTCACACAACCAAAATGCCTTTATATTTATCTACTATTACACTCCCAAGATTCGAACCAGAGTCCCTATATGTATATATACACAGTACAAAAACTTGATGACGAGGACAAAACTTGATTATAGGTAAAACCGAGTCTGCCAGTAAAGGTAGAAATCAGTGAAAGCATGACATTCATTTTTCAACTATCTTAAATCACTCCTACAACACATTGTCTATTGTATTTACAGCTAATTCCTTTGAGAAAATATGATAGCTATCACCATCACGTGGTCTTTGGGAAATATTTCTTGATAAAAAAAAAATAAACTTAGTAGCTGTTAAAACTTATCAGAGACAGCAAACAATGAATGAAACCCAAACCAGCGTCCAAGAGTTAAGATCGAATCCAATAATTTGATAAGAGTACTACGTGTTTAGATACGGTAGTATTTAATCTGCACATATCAGTACATAATTTACAAACCAGATTACACTAAACTTATCCTGGTACAAAGACAAGGCAAGGATACAACAGATCCTCAGCCTTAGGGAAGTCGCTCCTTGAGCCAGGTTGAGTCCATCGACACTGGGGTTCGCTAGTGTCACTGCTCAGTGATAAAAGCACTTCCAAATGTACAGTTGTTGAACGACTCACTTTTAATATGTTCATCATAAAGGAAATATTGTAGTCGTAACGTGCAGTCTGAGTGATTCTTTGGGAGGCTAACTGTACCTACAGTAGCCCCGTGGCTTCTTTGATGCTTACTGACAGCTCACAGCTCACTTTCTGACAGTCAACATTTAGGTATATACAGTAGCCCCATGGCTTCTTTGGTGCTGACTGACAGCTCACAGCTGACTTCTGATACACCTAAATGTTGACTGTCAGAAGTGACAAATGCTAAACACATGTTTTTGCCGATCATATGGTTTGGCGTAGAGATACACAATTTGGTCTGGTAACTTTTTAAAGCCTTCAGTCAGCACCAAAGAAGTCATGGGGCTACTGTAGCTTTGTGGAAGGTGCCAGTTGGTACTCAAAAAAGGATAATTGTGTCCGCTCTAGTGAAGCCATGTTTAAAATGAGCTTGTTTTAAAATGCCCCTTGTAGTCACCGTATTAGTCTAGTTTTAATATTTTTTAAATCTAATATTGACTGAACCTATAATAAAATAAATATATTTAACTAATTAAAATATAACTTTCAAGTGTTGGTTTTAGCAGCAGTGGTTTAAAAATATAAAGGTATTTTTGGTATCAGTTCTCAAGGTCTATATATAATGTTACATTTTTGAGTAGGTTAAATGTTAAAAAGACTCAATGGGAAAGGCCATTGGGAAATGTCTAGCAGATGGTAGGATAACTTTAGAATGGACCTGAAAGAGATAGGGTGTAATGAGGTGGACTGGGTAGAATTAGCTCAAGATAGGGATACGTGGCACATTTTTGTAAATGTGGTAATGAACTTTCAGTTCCTGAAGCCATAGAGAAAGTAAATGTTTAACAAAACATAAGGTGTTTTATCATCTTTCAAAATTTGAATCAATATCTAAAAATTAAATTTGTCGTTTCAACAGTTAGTAAAAGCTTTGCAAATTATTGATTTAATAAATTATAATGAATATTGTGAGATCAGATTATTAAGAATCATCGAGATAAGAAGAGATTTGTTTATTATTTTTACTATTTGAATTATTTACACAATAACCCATGTAGGGTATATTTCTAATGACAAGTAAACTAATAATTTAATTTAGGACCATGACCATCCTTATGAACAGTTCATCTGTGATGTACATGCAATACTTTAGAACCCTCAACCACTGTTGTATTTGTTTAAATGCCATTCACAGCCGTAAACCCATGCATTGCAATGTAGATTTCAAACTACAAAAAAAGTAGCCCTATGACTTCTTTGGTGCTGACTGACAGCTTTGAAAAGTTACCAGACCAAATTACGTATCCCTACGCCGAACCATATGATCTGCAAAAACATGTGTTTAACAGCTGTCACTTCTGACAGTCAAAATTTAAGTATATACCTAAATGTTGACGGTAAAAAATAAGCTGTGAGCTGTCAGTCAGCACCAAAGAAGCCGCGGGGCTACTGTACCAATACAGACAAAACGACAAGTAGTAGTTGACATTTCACAAGCGGTTGCTAAGTTGTATAACCAAGTGTGAATTACACCAACAGAATAAGAAAACTTCGAGAAATGCCAAATTTATTGGTGCACACTTAAAAAGGAGTTTTAAATTTGTTTACAATTCATAGAAAAGACTTGTGAGACGATCATACATGAATGCATGTGGATCTTTAAGGTATTTGAGTTATTTTTTGTATTTAATCTAAAGAAAACGATATTTGTACACTTCACTGTAAAACAAAACACCGTAGGTATGATAAATAAAAACAACATTGCTTAATCCCAGGAATAAGCTATATCGTCCGAGCGGCCGCCGCCGCCGTTAGCGATGACGGTGTTAATATTTACGTATATTATTATTATTATTATTAGCACCGCGTCTTACTACCCGTTCGGGTTATACGCACTTACGCTAATGTGCAATGGTAGGGTGATTGTGAGATGAAATGGAGGACCTACAGTTTAACGTGGGATCCGAACCACAGTGGAGACCTGGCATCCCCCACATGCACAAGATGTCTTGTCAGAGGTGAAGGAAGGGTTTGGTAATCAGTTAAATTTATGCCGGGACCGGGGATTGAACCCCGGCCGCATTTACGTATAAAGTGTTTCGTGTGTTTAGGGCAGCAAACTCTCCAGCAATTGATCTCAGTTTTCTTGACTGGAGCCGCTACCTATTTATTCAAGTAGCTCCTCATTTGCCATCACAAGGCAGAGTTTAACCCTGTTCCACACCCACTGCTTCACAGAAAAATTCTGGATGCACCGAGGATCAAACCCAGGAACTCTAGATTTTAAGCTAGGACCACAGAGGTGGTCATGATAAAAAATAAAATATGAACGTTACTTTACTTTAAGAAATCTTATTAAAATACTATTGCTTTTAGTAAAATAATACTGAGAAAATACTCTTAATTGTGGATTTTTGACTTTGTGACGGTTGTTTTTATCATTTGAGCCGTCAAAATTTACAATTATTGTGTTCACAATTTTAGTCCCTCTCGTCATTTTCCAACAAAGTTCTTGTGACCAAGTAGTTAGGTACACTTATTGTTGGCTAAGGATGTAATATAATGTTAATAAAATGTAATTACCTGTATCATAGGTCAAATTTGTAATATTTTTTTTTAATCTGTAATTTGTAAGTCAAATTAGGTATTTTATATATAGTGTTTGTAAGAAAATCCAATAATGTATTTTTTAACGTTGTTAAGTTCCGGCAATTATTTTATGTTTTGTGCCCTTTTATTGTTGATTACCTTTGGTTTTACGTGCTAATAGCTGAGAAATGTTCATTGAGATACTAAATAGCTAACTGGTAAAAAAAACTGATAAGAATTAAATAAAAAGTCAATTTTAGATTAACTTGTTTCCTGTTTACAATCATTCAATAAGTCATGGATAGACTATATAAAACTTATTTATAATGCAAAATAAAATAGCAGAAAATTTTTAACTGGAAGTTAAATAATAGATCGATAAAATCTAAAGCCATTTGGGTTGTTGTAGCAAAAAAAAAATAACATTTACATTAAGGTGCGGCAGAAGGGAGCGCCAGTATTTTTACAGTTTTTATAGAATATAATTTTTTTTTTGCTAAAATAAATCGAATATTTCTCCAGTAGAAATATAAAGTTTAGATTTCTGTACATGCTAACATCAACGGATTTTTAATATGTGTCAAGGGTGTCCTGGAATTTTGTCAAAACTTTTTAAATAAAGAGAAAAAGTTTTGACCAAACTCTAGGACACCCTTGACAGATATTCAAGATCTGTTGATGTTAGCATGAGCAGGAAACTAAACTCTACGTTGCTACTGGAGAAATATTTGATTTATTTTGGCCAAAGGCAACAAAGGTAATTTATGTGACTCGGTGTGAACTTTTCTAAGAATGTGTGCAAACTCAACACAAAACAACATACCCTGGCACAGAACCTGACAGACCTACCTCATTCTTTTGCCGATAAAGATCATGTTTTGACATTTAATACAAAACTAAATATTGTTCAAGACAAGAAAGAAAAAAAGGAAACAGTGTCTAGAACCAAACTGAAAATGTTGTTGAATATCTTACATCACCTCATGAGGTTGTGACATTTACAACTACAAGAAAAGTGAAAGTAACCCCCCTTTCTCCCCCCTCTCGAACTGTGCAAGATGAAAAGATATTGTAATATATTAATATCCACTTTGACCGATTAGCAGTGCACTTAATTTTCTAGTATGGACCTTTATTCAAGTCACTAAGAACTTTTCCCTTCTATTTGATGGCTTAAAGGCCTTTGTACACTCCATTTCAATAATATAGGTCTACTTTGGAGTTCTTAATACCAGGGTCGTGGATTTTGAATCACTTTTGGGTGGAGTCGAAGATGATGTCAGTAAAAATTTACCGACTTTGATTCTAAATACATCATTTTAACTTTATAATATTTTTTTTTACTAGGACCAATATTTGTAATGAAGAGCTGTTGAGGAACATAATTGGAAACCAGGAGTTGGAAAGCATAGAGCAGTTAAAAGTACCTGAGAAGTCTGCTGATAGGATGTCTACCGGCTAAAGGACACCAAGTCTAGGATCGGCATGGCCAAGAAAGCTTTCGACAAGAAGAGGTAACTCCTGACCAGCAAGTTTAGTTCGGAACTGAGGAAGAAACTGATGAAATGCTACATTTGGAGCATCGCGCTGATCGAGTGGAAATTTGGACTCTTGTGAAGATGGAAAATAAATACTTTGAGTGTTTTGAAATGTGGAGAAGACTTGGGAAGATCAGGTGGACAGACAGGGTGACAAATGATGAGTGGGTGAGAAGAGAACCATTTTGGATGTGATTATTAGAGTCTCGCTTGGATTAAAATACGGTTCTTTAAAAGTATTTAGATATGGTATATAACTTTATACATCCAAAATGACTTATCAACAATAAAAATAAACAAACTCAATAGGTACCTAATGAAAACTAAGCCTAAGTAGTGTATTATGAAACAAAAATTAGCGGTTTTTAAATTGTGATTATTAATGGAGCATTTCAAATAAATAGAATAAGAGGGAACATTGCCTAAACACCTTATAATTTAATATAGTGTATTTTACCTAAGATATAAAATAATTAAGAAGTTAACACCATCATTATAATAATAATAATAATATTTAGCACCACGTCTTACTACCCGTTCGGGTTATACGCTTTAAGTGCTAATTACTCTAATAGATTGGAAATTGGTAAGGTTGAATTAGAGGAAGTGAACCCGCATTTGCGTGGAGGGAGAGTGGAAAACCATTTAGGAAAAACCACCCCCAGTTCATCTGAACGAGATTCGAACCTCGATCTCCCCGTCCTCAGCAGTAGAGCTCAACACGACAAGCGCGTTAGCCAACTACGCCACCGAGGCAGGTACCACCATTATAATCACAATGAAATGGTGAGTCAAATTATACTTTTTATTTGAAATTATTTTATTTTTACAACATTTAGACAACTCACCACGACATATTATATGACCATGTGGTTTGCACAATTACCCCTTACAATATGATGTCATTTATAGTACAAAAGTAATTTTTTTAGTGTTGGTTGAGATTATAATTTATTAGCAAATGAAACAGTGACAAGGTTAGATCAAGTCAGTCGAGTTATTATACTAATGATGGTTTGGTTATGTTAGGTTGGATATGTAACATACATAATATATTTATACATTATTTATATTCGACTCCTGGAGGTTGTGTCTGTTTGGATCTGACCACGTTTACAGTTTAGTTTTAATGGAGACTTGTGTGAGTTTTCTAGAAATTAAATCGTTAGTGGGTCTGCAAAAGTGTTTTCGATTAATTAAGAAAAGTGTAGTTAATTACTTACAAGAAATTTGTCTGTTGTAAAGAGAGTGAAATGTAATCGCTTAAGACAATTACTGCCCATTGGCTCCATAATATAGCCTACGCAAGACATTAGGCGTACAATTTTATGGATTTTTCAACAATATTTGAATTTAGTATTATTAGATTGCCTACATTTTTGTGAGTGTAATGTTAATGTTAATATAAATTTTGGTATTTCAATTTTTTTTAATTGCCATAATGATATAGTTATTGGGTTTCATTCCCTCCCTCTCTCCAAAAATTGCACTGCCACTTTTTCTTGAAAGTTTATAAAAAAAACTTCCAAGACATTGAACTAAAGAGTTAAATAGTCAAGTTTTATTAAAAAAAAAATTAAGTAAGAAGTAGGTAGGTCTACATAATCAATTAATAATAGTTTTGAAAAAATGTTAAGAATAAAAGTTTGAATGTCTAAAACCATTTGTTTGAATGAACGCCTTTTAAAAGAAGTTATTATTTTAATCTTCATATAAATTATTTTTTTACAACAATGTTTCACTTTATTATTATTATTATTAGCACCGCGTCTTACTACCCGTTCGGGTTAAACGCACTTACGCTAATGTGTAATGGTAGGGTGATTGTGATATGAAATGAAGGACCTACAGTTTAACGTGGAATCCGAACCACGGTGGAGACCTGGCATTCCTCACATTCACAAGATGTCTTGTCAGAGGTGAAGGAAGGGTTTGGTAATCAGATAAATCTTTGCCGGGACCTGGGATTGAACCCCGGCCGCCAGCATAGAAGTCTGACACCTTACCCCTAGACCACCAGGTCACCAATGTTTCACTTTGATTCAATAAAAAATATTGTCATATATTACAAATAAATGAAAATTTAATAATTTTGAATCTTATAGCTAGCCCTAACATTCAACCCAAATGTAAATAAACATGATATTTTACATGCTCAAAGAAAAATTACCGGTTAAAGTTTATTTACCAATGGTCAAGAAATTAAATTGATAAACTTTATTTTGTAATGCAAAGTTTTAAAGGGGGTGTGTCCATTAATACAATGTGTATATTATAATTATATATTAGTTAAAGAATAAATGTTACATGATGACAAAAGTGATGATACTGAGTTAAAATTACATATTGAGATAAAAAAACTCACCACACATGATGACACTTAGAGACTATACTGCCACGTCAACAATTCAGTTGTTTAGTGAAAGTGGAAATGAACAGTTTACACTTTTGCTCCTGCTCTTTTACCAACAAAACAACACACGCACACACACTACCAGCTGTGTCCTGAAAAAAGAGGGAGGTGGTAAAACAAATGAGTTGCGTCGTCTGCTAGTCATGTAAAAATCGATAAGATAAATATTACACAATGACAACTCATGGCATTGTGAAAAATTTAAATCGGTATTAAACTTTGATATTTTTAATCCCGTCACTAACAATTATTTGTTGCTAAACAATTTATTATACTATATGTGATAGCAAAAACAACTTCGGATCAAAGTGTACCAACTAAATAAAGTATAGGCCTATTTACCTTTTTGGTATATTTCTTACGATTACTTTAACTAATTATCAATCTAATATTTTTCTGGACTACCAAAAATGATTAGCCATGAACTATTACAAATTTCCCTATGGTCTAGTTATAATAATAACGTTATTAATCTAATCATGATATTAGTAGTTAATTCACTCATTTGACAATTGTGGTAGACAGCAAAATAAATAAATAAATAAATATATATATATATATATATATATATATATATATACACACACACACACACACACACACTCATCATTTCATTACACCATTCATTTATTCTAGATTAATATGTTTTGTCTACATACAATTTACATATTTGGTAATAACTAGAGACAAATAACAACAATAACCATTTTAACAAGGTTTTCCCATACCAATAAGTTCTTACGAGAATTTAAAAAAATGAAAATCGAAATCATGATTAAAATATAGAACAACCTTGCCTTAAACTGTTTTGCATCTATTCATTTTAATTTCGTATTCATCAAGGAACTGTAGTAGAAATTTATTAAAATAATATATCTACATGGCATTACATTGCCTTGCTTCAATTTTTAAACGCCATTCCAAAGTGCTACAAACAAATAGCACTTTCATTAGTTTTATTCATTTTACCTGTTTTTTAAAAAAGGTAGGAAATTTGGAAGTAGTATTGGCAGTGGGAATATATTTTATTTTTATGGGTCGTATCATAGGAGTAGCTAAAGTTATATTATCTATATATCATAAGATTCGAACGAGTTTCTTACACAATTTTAATGATATTGGAAAAATATAAACTTTCTCCATTTGTTGTGGAAGGCTAGGTAAAGTTAGGTTATGTGGCCTACCAAATTTAATATCTTTTGTTGATCATTTACTGGGACTAGCTTTTGTTGGCTACTAAAACTTAACAGAGCCTGACAACAGAGAATAGTTTTAATAAAAGATAAATTTTCTTCTCCCATACGATTTAAAATATAGCCTGTGTGAAGGGATATAGGGATAGGTACAACTAAACAATTCCAAAAACGGTAAAAATTTTAACCTAATATCCACTTAACAATAAATGATATGTTAATTTTCAGACCCACGCAAATGAACTATTAACGGAAAGTTCCCAAACAGCGCTTCAGAGACTTACAGGTCTTCCAATAGTTCATCACCATGGATATGTCTGTGAGCTACCGCATAACCACAGGTTCCCAATGCCAAAGTTTCACAAGGTCCTTGAATTTCTTATCAAAGACAATGTCATTTCTAGGGAGAAACAGGTACGGTAAACTTTTCAAGGAGATCTATTTGTAAAACTGTCCTGAAAGGTAATCGAGTCTCGATACTGTCGACTTCAATGTTCTTGAAGTAAAGTGCTCACCTCAGAACCCGATAATTGTTGTCACACACCCGGCTGAGGTCGAAGGATTTCTCTTGAGCTGTAAAAAATCCTTAGCACAACTTTCGGAGGGTGACCTGGTGATCTAGGGGTAAGGTGTCAGACCTCTGTGCAGGGGTCCGGGGTTCGATCCTCGGTCCCGGCACAGATTTATCTGATTACCAAACCTTTCCTTCACCTCTGACAAGACATCTTGTGAATGTGGGGAATACCAGGCCTCCACCGTGGTTTGGATTCCACGCTAAACTGTAGGTCCTCCATTTCATCTCACAATCACCCTACCATTACACATTAGCGTAAGTGTGTATAACCCGAACGGGTAGTAAGACGCGGTGCTAGTAATAATAATAATAACACAACTTACGGAGGGGGAGTAAAGCCGTCGGTCCCCATGCCGTTTGTGGCATGTAAAAGAACCCTGGGAGGTATGCGAATATACCTTTCCCGGCATGATTGGTAGGCCCTTTCACTCTCGTTCATAGAAATTCTCGTGTGCTGATGTAATCAGTCAGTTGAGAAAGTGCACGTTAAATACCTCAAGTAGGCTAAATAAAAAGAACCCGCTTCAGTGGCTGTATGATATAACGTGCTACTTTCGTGTTGGACTTGAATGCCTGAGATGGGGAGATCAGGGTTCGATCCTTGTCGAGTGCACTGAGGGTGGTTCTTCCTAAATGATTTTCCATTCTCCTTCCACGCAAATGCTGATGGCCTTCCTCTCAATTAAAACCGCACTAATCTCTAAACCATTAGTGTAATTAGTAGATAAGTGTATAACCCGAACAAGTATTAAGATGCGTTGCTAATAAAAAAAGTAGCCTATTAATAAATGGTGCCCTTTATCCAAGATTTAAAGGTGTAGCTGATAATAATAGGCAACAACTGTTTGCAAACTTTTTTTCACAAAATGTTTAAAAAAATCCATTACAAAAGCCCCTAACCTTATTTGGAGCTCAAAGAAATCATAACTAGGCCTACATATTTTTTTGAATTTATGAACTAAAACAATATTAAAGGTATTTTTACATTGAATCAAAGTTTTCTGACAAATTCTTGATAATACTCTTATTATAAAACAAAATTCATGTTTTATAGTCTAAAGGGTGCCCCGGCGGTCTAGGGGTAAGGGGTCAGACCTCTGTGCTCGGGGGCCCGGGGTTCAATCCTCGGTCTCGGCACAGATTTATCTGATTACCAAACCCCTTCCTTCACCTCTGACAAGACATCTTGTGAATGTGTGGAAATGCTAGGCCTCCACCGTGGTTCGGATTCCACGTTAAACTGTAGGTCCTCCATTTCATCTCACAATCACCCTACCATTACACATTAGCGTAAGTGCGTATAACCCGAACGGGTAGTAAGACGCGGTGCTAATAATAATAATAATAATAATAATAATAATAATAATAATAATAATAATAATAATAATAATAATAAAGGCTAAATTATGTTTGTACTGTGGCCTATAATCACACTTTTCTAAGATAATACTTGACAAGTGTTATGTATAGAAAAAAGTCCATGATCTCCATGACAGGTACTACTTCACAAACATTTTGAAAAAAATATATATAGACCCAAACTCTTATAGTAAAATTTTTACTTCAAGCCAAAATGTTTTACAAAATGAAAATAGTCAAACCCTCTATAAATGCCACTACTACTTTTCACACATTGTTTTAAGGGACTTTTTTGTTGGAGTTTGTTGGTTATTTGAAAAATACTTTCATTATTTATTTTACATAGTAAATGAAAAATTAATGGACGCAAAAGTATCTAGAGTTGAAGAAAAGGTACGCTTTTTTTAATAGCTCATACTTAATTTCTGTATAATTAATAAATAATAAAATTGTAGATCATGATTTAAAAATGATCTCTCAGTAATGATTAAAACTTAGTTAGGCCTATAACAAAAAAATGTAAACTCTTTGTAATATTAACTTTAGAAGAGCTTAACAATTTATTTTCAAAAATAAACATTTTATTTCCTTCAAAGTGATCTGAATTTTAGGGTGCTGCCTATATTCAGGGGCAGCTAATTTTCAGTAAATAAGTTATTTTATGATATTATCCATCTATTTAATAATATTTGAATTAGTACATAGGTGTATAATCCAAGCGAGTAGTATGACGCGATGCTAAAAAAAAATTCTCATAATTTAAGCTTGTTTCAATACATCTTTTTATATTTAAATAATTTCTTTAGCAATTTTTAAATGTATAATTTAATATCCATGTCCTGTCTCGTGAACGGCATCACATCGACCTTTTCAGGTAATACACCCTAAACAGGTATCAAGGAAACTAGCCTGCCGCGCTCACACCGAAGAGTATGTCGACAAATTCTTCAGCGGTAAAACTACCGTTGAAGAGCAGAGGGTGACAGGGTTTACATGGACTCCGGGACTAGCCAGCAGAGTCAGGTATGAAACAGGTATGAGCTCCGGGACTCAATCGCTCATCATAAACATCATCACCATCATCAACAGTTTCCAGCCTGCTATTTATAATTAAGATCCCCTTATGAAAATGATCTGTATTCACCCCTGGCTGATAGTACTTAACTATCATATAACGTGATATTCAAGAACATATATAAATATGGTAAAGTTTAATTAATAAATTACCCGCCTCGGTGGCGTAGTTGGCTAAACGCGCTTGTCGTGTAGAGCTCGACTGCTGAGGACGGGGAGATCGCGGTTTCGAATCTCTGTCGGGTGAACTGGGGGGTGGTTTTTTCCTAAATGTTTTTCCACTCTCCCTCCACGCAAATTCGGGTTCACTTCCTCTAATTCAACCTTCCCAATTCCTATTTCATTTAGAGTAATTAGTACTTAAAGCGTATAACCCGAACGGGTAGTAAGACGCGGTGCTATATATTATTATTATTATTATTATTAATTAATTATTCACAGTAAGGGCCCATTCCCCCTATATCGGACCAACACTTTTGCCGTCTACTGGCTGTCGGAGCCCTAAAAAAACATATTGGGTGTATCAAATCCCTGCTGAAAGATTTTCTCAAGGAACTAGTAGGATTAGGATTTTGAGATCTATTTCAACCTCCATGATAATGAGTTAGCAACTTGGTAAACAAATTAACACACAATATAACAAATAATTGGTAAGCAAGGTCCTATCTGCGTGTGCGCCTCACGATTACTGGGGTGTGGGGGTCGGTACGGCAGGGTGTCACAAGTGTGAACCGCGCAATACAATCCTACAAGCGACTAAATTCCGACACAACACTTTCATCGGGTCTTTGCGGTGATAAACTGTCCGGTAAAAGTCTCAGCCCCAACACTTTTATTGTGTCGGAATATAAGTGAACAAGTTCCCTATAAATAGCACCTCTGAAATTTTTATCGGTCCGTTGAAAGTGTCAGTCCGGTATAATGGGAATGGGCCATAAGACATTGCCATCTTTAAATAAAGTACATAACAAGGTGTACTGTACACTACAGTGCCCTTAAGGTTTTCTATTCTTCCTGATGAAACTATCACATGACAGGGTGATCCATCCGGGAGAATCAGGAAAAACAGGAATTAGCCGGGAATTTGGTAAATCGCAATAAAAATCCGGGGAAATGGTATTTTACTCAAAATATGAAATACAATAATCATTAAATCAGTAAATTATGTCATTTTTTTTTGTTTGTTTGTAGCTGTGTAATATATTTTTAATTCCTAGTAAACAATTTTAATACAAATTTTTAAAAAATATTCAAATTTTAAAACTTATTCATAAAAAATATTAATAGAAAAACGAGTGGTGAATAGAAGGGGGGGG
>CABFOW010002489.1:2328-24108 GCA_902141385.1 Timema californicum | reverse complement strand
CTTGCTTCCTCTACTATCTCATGTACTCCAACATCCTCACTACATGTCCATACCATCTCAGTGTTGCTTCCTCTACTATCTCATGTACTCTTTGTACACGGCCTCCACTTTCCTTGTCCCTCTTACATCCATTGTCCTTGTTTCTGCTAGATGTGTGACAATGGGTACAAAGTACGCCCTGTACAACACTTCAAGGGCACTTCTCTTCTCCATAACAGGTCTCTTACACACCTAGAGAACAATTCTCCATAACAGGTCTCTTACACACCTATAGAACAATTCTCCCTGCTGTCTACTTCTCATCAGGCCCTCTCTAGTATCACCTTTCACCTCAATCCCACCTCCAAGATATGACATCTCTAATAGCATACAAAATACACGCCGACTCCATATCAAGGCAAACAGAGATCTTAATTTTGATCTTTCCTCAAACACATTTTTATATTTCTAGGTAAAGATCAAGTATAAAATCTTTAACTACTTATTTTCAGATTAGGTTGGCTTTGATATTAGAAATGAAATACAAGAGCGTATAAAACTATGCCAATGTGTGTAAAATAATGATTGCGGCCGATATGTTTCAGGGTGATGGAACCGCCGTGATATTTAAAGACACGGAACATGTATTTACCTTTTCCATGCATTGCGAACAAAATTTTCCTTTCCGCAAACAGAAAAGTGACCTTGACATTGGTGTGGATAAAGGAACAGGGGATGAACAGTTCTTAAGGATTCTCACCGTGAGTTTTATAATGTGTCTTTAATCTTGATTTTGGCTACACGTTATCCCGGTTATATTTTTGAATTTGGTTAAATATCTACAATTTTATTTTTGGCGCAGAACCTGTTTAGATTATTTGCATAGATTGATTGAAATAATGAAATAGGGATACGGAAGTTAAGATTTTAAAGGAAATGTACCTTTAAATTTGTGGGAGGGAGAGGAGAAAACCATTGGGGGGGAGGGGGGGGCGAGGGTAAGGGGAAAGACTACAACGTAATGCATTTCCACACTTAAATTTTCTGTGACATCACGACACGTGCACTGAACTCTCAAGATTCAACACTCTGCTAAACACCTGCGGACAAGGGGGAGTAAGTAGTACCCGATTGGTTGTTGGATTTTAAGGACAGAAACTCTTGCCTTGGGTTATTGTTTTCTAGGGGGTTGGAGATGCATTGATAACGATAACGCAGAATTGATCTATTTATTGAATCACCTACAAGTAAGAATCTCATTAATACAGTAATAAGGATTTTTTTTTCTGTAGACACACTTCTACCTGTCATACTCGAATTCAAAGTATATAGGATCTCGCTTTATCTGGCTTAATCTGCAGCTTCATTATTGCTTTTAGTTTATTATTAGTGAAAATGTTGTCCTTAAAGCGCTGATATCAATGACAACATTTTAAAGTTTAATTTGAACTAAACTGAAGTATTAAGTATTAAGGTTTAGGTTTTAGGGGTAAATTTTCAAGTATAAAGTATTAAGGTTTAAGTTTTAAGTGTTGAGTTTTAAGTATCAAGTTTAAAGTTTTCATTGTTAACTCTTAAGGTTGTTTAAGTTTAAATTTAAATCAAACATATTTTTTACGAATGCTTAAAACTACTATTTGACTTAACTTTTATTCTATGAAAATATTCAACCATTATGTAAATTTTACATAAGTTTTCAAATGATGTTTGCTAGACAATATTTTAGGTTAGGCTTATGTTTTATTTAACTAACACAAAGCTACACTAACAATTATATAACTTGAAACTTCTTGATGTTTTATTTACTTTTCAGGAATACTTGCCATATCTTCTGGACTCTTTCCGTCCGGAGTTAATTATATACGACGCGGGAGTCGATCCTCACAAGGACGATGAGTTGGGGAAACTCGAACTCACGGATCAAGGTTTGGGGAAATTGTTTGGTCATATAGAATGAATTTAAATTTTATCATCATCATGAACAGCTTCCAGCCACTGATTGGGTCAGTTTGTAACAGAAAACACTCCACCTACTCCTTTCCTCCCATCACCTCTCCCCCTCCTCCTTGACCCAACCCTCTCCTATCTTCTCCACACTCCTCCTTACTCTCTTCATCCCTCTGTCTTTGTCTTCCTCCCACCACCTCCCCCCCTCCTCCTCGGCCCAACCCTCTCCTATCTTCTCCACACTCCTCCTTACTCTCTTCGTCCATCTGTCTCTGTCTTCCTCCCATAACCTCTCTCCCTCCTCCTTGGCACAACCCTCTCCTATCTTCTCCACACTCCTCCTTACTCTCTTCATCCATCTGTCTCTTGTCTTCCTCCCATCACCTCTCCTCCTCCTCCTTGGCCCAACCCTCTCCTCTCTTCTCCACACTCCTCCTTACTCTCTTCAGTCATCTGTCTCTGTCTTCCTCCCATCACCTCTCCCCCTCCTCCTTGGTCCAGCCCTCTCCTTACTCTCTTCAGTCATCTGTCTCTGTCTTCCTCCCATCACCTCTCCCCCTCCTCCTTGGCCCAACCCTCTCCTATCTTCTCCACACTCCTCCTTACTCTCTTCATCCATCTGTCTCTGTCTTCCTCCCATCACCTCTCCCCCTCCTCCTTGACCCGGCCCTTTTCTCTCTTCTCCACACTCCTCCTTACTCCCTTCAGCCATCTGTGTCTGTCTTCCTTCCACCACCTCTCTCCCTCCTCCTTGGCCCAACCCTCTCCTCTCTTCTCCACACTCCTCCTTACTCTCTTTAGCCATCTTTCTCTACCTTCCTCCCACCACCTCTCTCCCTCCTTGGCCCAACCCTCTCCTCTCTTCTCCACACTCCTCCTTACTCTCTTCAGCCATCTGTCTCTGTCTTCCTCCCACCACCTCTCTCCCTCCTCCTTGGCCCAACCCTCTCCTTACTCTCTTCAGCCATCTCTCCTTCATACTCCTACTTACTCCCTTTGTCCATCCGTCCCTTGGTCTTCTTTTCTCCCAAATTTCCAACCCCCTCTTCCACATAAAGGGAGGCGGGAAAGGACACGAAGTAAGGGAGTGTCTGTGAGGGTGGAGTACAACGGAGACTGTGTGTACCCTGTGACCGCTGTGAAGGCCCTGCAGGAACCTTGACCATTGATGGCTGACAGGGCGGGGCTTTGGTGACACTACGATAGGCCAGACAAAATTGCTTTCAAAATAGGAACACAACGCCTTAGTAAGAACATACATTTAAATTTCATACTATATGTAGAATATTTTTAATGAAATAAGTCTTGGCCGAGGGAGGGTTTGTTTGGATTAATTCCAATTAATCTCTTAGTTATTGCTGGTTTTCTTATTTCCAGGGTTGTTCAACAGGGACTATTATGTGATGGATGAGGCGATTAGACGGGGCATCCCCTGCTCTGTTGTGATTGGTGGAGGTTATTCACAGAACATCGATGTCCTCGCCAAAAGACACACTATAATGCATAGGGCTGCTACCAAGATTTGGTCTCAGAGGCAATTATAATAACTCTTGTAAAAAAAATATCTCAATAAATAAATAGCCTTTTTTATTTTATTTTATTTTATTCATTCATGCTCAAGGGTAAAGCAACATAAACATAGTAAGACACGATGATAAAAAAAAATGCTTCGATGATAGGAACTTTCTCACCAATATATAACCACATCTAGACATCCCCCGGTATTTATTTCAAAATTACTACTTAAATTTGACATTTAAAGGTAGGGGTGTCCTGAGGCCGAATCAAAGCTCAAATATTTGAAGAAAAAAAAAACCCCTTCAGTGTCCAATTCAAATCTTCACACCCCCTAATGGGGCAGGTAATAATAAAAGCTACCAAAATAAGAACTCAACTTTCATAGACTTCCCATCTTCAATGTTTGGAAATAGTATTTGAAACAAAATATTAAAAACTAAAGGAGAACAAATTGAAAAATGGTTCCTTGTGTTTTTTTTAATCTTTATTTTGTCATTTATATAAACAAACAAAATGCTTCCTACTTCTAGAAGTGACATAATAGTGTCAGCACCATACAATAGATATGTAGTTACAGTTTACCTATTTATACTTTATTCTAATACACAACAACCTCGAGAAGTTAAAGCATACATTTAATAATTACATAGCATACATTCATTCATTGTCTTACTCAAGGTACAGTTATTGATGAGATATTTGTCATTCGTTTATCAGGTATAAGCTAGTTAGACAACTAGTTGGAATAAGAGGGAGCTTAAATCCCTGTACAGTTTACCTACATATTACAAAAATCATATACTTTTAAGGAATATACATGGAAGTCTACTGACAAAGGATGCCTACAGCACCAAGGGAATTAGGTTGAGGATCGCCATGGCCAAGGAAGCTTTCAATAAGGACAGGTTACTGCATGTTGAGTTCAGAGCTGAGGAAGAAACTGATGAAATGTTACATCTGGAGCATCGCGCCGTATGGAGCAGAGACTTGGACTCTCAGGAAGATGGGAAAGAAATACTTGGAGTGCTTTGAAATGTGGTAGTGGGGAAGATGTGAGAAGATTAGGAGGACACACAGGGTGACAGATGAACAAGTACTAAGAAGAGTGGGTGAGAAGATCAGGTGGACAGACAGACAGGGGGACAAATGAACAAGTCCTAAGAGAGTGGGTGAGAATATCAGGGTGACAGATGAACAAGTCCTAAGAAGAGTGGGTGATGTGGATGTGATTCTTCGGTACAAAGCAAACTGGATCGGACACATCCTTAGGAGGAACTGTCTTCTGTACAACGTCATAGAAGGAAAGGTTGAGGGAAAGAGGAGCTTAGGAAGGAGGAGGATTCAAATATAGGGTGACTTGAAGGAAAGAAGATAATTCTGGGAGCTGAAGGAGGAGTCAGAGGACAGGGTGCATTGGCGGTCTAAGTTCCCTAACAAAGGGAATGAATCTGTAGTAAGACAGAACCATCGATAATAAAAACATGGGTTTAAATTTAAATGAAGTTTTATTACAAACAAGAAAAAACACATTTTGAAACTTTAATCTTTCAATTTTTCCTCTGTGACTTTTATCTTAAACTTAGTTATAATTCTAACTATATTGATACTATAATCACTAGGCAGTTCATTTTTACAAGTAGATTCCCAAACTTTCGAAACTAGTTAGTATTCACGTTAGCTATGACCTTTCTTAACAGTTTAAAAATATTTAAAACTGGCTACATATTCATCCAACTGTTTTTTATGTCTTCTCATTTAGACAAGACAGTGATGCACAGTAGATCTCTTGACTTTTAGAACCTCAACGATTTAATTTATCAGTTGATCGAATCAACCTCGACCAGGACTAAGTCCCCCTTTACTATCTCAAGTCAGCTCACTTGTTTGTTATCCGTGTTCGTTGCACCCCAATTTATAATCACGTTGGGTGACCTGGCGGTCTAGGGGTAAGGTATCGGACTTCTATGCTGGCGGCCGGGGTTCAATCCTCAGTCCCGGCACAGATTTATCTGATTACCAAACCCTTCCTTCACCTTTGACAAGACATCTTGTGAATGTGGGGAATGCCAGGCCTCCACCGTGGTTCGGATCCCACGTTAAACTGTAGGTCCTCCATTTCATCTNAACCCTTCCTTCACCTCTGACAAGACATCTTGTGAATGTGGGGAATGCCAGGCCTCCACCGTGGTTCGGATCCCACGTTAAACTGTAGGTCCTCCATTTCATCTCACAATCACCCTACCATTACACATTAGCGTAAGTGCGTACAACCCGAATGGGTAGTAAGACGTGGTGCTAATAATAATAATATAATCACGTTAACTAATTTTTCAATTAGTGTTAACAATGTATATCTAATACCTAGAGATTTGAGGTAAATAAAACGATTGGGTTTCGCTAAATAAAAAGGTTTTAGTTTGGTATTAATAGTCGATAATTAAAATACCTATTTTAGTTAAAACTGTTTAAAAAAAAAGTAAATTGAAATTATTGATAGAAAAATTAGAACTAGACTTTTCATTGCATGTATAACAAATGGGTAATAAGACGCGGTTCTAAAAAAATACCTCATTTATAAATTTAAAATATCTGCCTTTGATTACAATATAACTTTTATAAAAACTCAAAACATATATGTAACTTTTTTACCAATAGTCTTTGATCTTTTCTTTTTTTTTTACCTTCCTGTAACAGAAGTGTAATAGTGCATTTGAATCAATTTATTTCTGGTAGTTTCATGCAAAAAGAAAAAGCAAAAAGACTTCTGCTTCTTAGTAAAAATGTGTTGAGTTTTTATAAGTTTAATTCTCATCAAAATCGACCCAATCTACCATTATTCTGATATATTAGGATAAAAGCAATAAGATTCAGTTGTGCTTAGTTTATCTTTTGTAAAATACTTTAAAAAAATGTTAAGATGATCTTTAAAAATACATACTTTGATACACTATTAAAAGTTTGTAAAAAACACGTCTCACGAAATCTCGGTGTGTCTACCTTTACCTTAACCCTAGACAAGTACAATATTCTGACCCTTTTAAGATATTATTATATTTAAACTATTTAATATACATTTATGTAAATGATATATTTGAAATCCTTAGCTATGATATGTCTAAATCATTCATTTATTGATATTTTTTAAATTCAAAATCACGATATTTTATGAAAGATTTGATTAAATTGTTATGTTGTGAATTAGTTTACACTACGTTACTCCTAGAAATACATCAATTACACTATACACATTACAATACAAAGGCGCTCTCATTTTTTTTTTTGACAAAATAATTATTACATTTAAAATAATACAAAGGCGCTCTCATTTTTTTTTTTTGACAAAATAATTATTACATTTAAAATAAAGTTGATATATTTTTTTTAGATTGAAAACAGATTCTTCGTAAATTAACATTAAATGTATCATCATGGTAACATTATTATAATATACAACATATACTGAAAAATAAATATTTCATTGCATGGAGATTATATCATACAAATTTTAATTTACATACATTAAGATTGATTTACATGATGCTGGTTTTATTCGCTTTGAACAAAGCTGCGGCTTATTTTATTTTTTCGCATCATAATTTTGAAGATACAATGATTAAGGAGGTGGTCTAGGGGTAAGGTGTCGGACTTCTGTGCTGGCGGTCGGGTTTCAATCCTCGGTCCCAGCACAGATTTATCTGATTACCAAACCTCTTCCTTCACCTCTGACAAGACATCTTGTGAATGTGGGGAATGTCAGGCCTCCACCGTGGTTCGGATTCCACGTTAAACTAGGTCCTCCATTTCATCTCACAATCACCCTACCGTTACACATTAGCGTAAGTGCGTACAACTCGAACGGGTAGTAAGACGCGGTGCTCATAATAATAATAATAATAATAATAATAATAATAATAATAATAATGATTAAAGAGGCTAGCTGAGAAGTTGAACATGACCAATCTTAACGCTCCCGAAAAGTGAATAATTAGCCGCTTTTACCAGCATCGTCAAAAGAGGCAGCGTGTCAGCGCTTTTAAGAGCGACCAGCGAATTGGTCCGCACATGTGCGAGACAGGAAGCTTGCTTCGAACTTTGTTTGAGATGCACGTGCAAGTTGAGTTGTTTTGACGCCATGACACTCAAAGACTAGTTAAAAGCTGGTGATTTCCCACTTTTCATAAGCATTGTATCAGCTAGCAGCCAAATATTTGCTCAGGGAAAGCGTCAAGGTTGCGTCAAAAGAAGCCAGCGAATATTATCAAAAGCAGCATCTGTGTAAATCATCCTTTACTTTTAGTTTAATTGTTTATAAAATAAATACAAATATATTTTGAAAATATTTATCAGACTGTGCGGTGAGCACACGTCAAAGACGTTTAAAATTGACATAACATGTCGAGAAGATTAAACAGAAATTTAGTATTGCAGGCACAGTTGTTAAATAATCGTACCACGTAATTTAATGTTGAATAATATTTTAGAAATGAAATGTTCGAATCCTCTCTGGTCATTGGAAAAATTCTAGATTCTTAAAAATATTTTTTATTTAAAAAAGTGCCTTAAATACAATAATTGTAAAGACCTTAAATTGATATAGCTTGTATAGTTGACAGAGTTATCTGACACCTTAGTTTAGTCAGTAGTGTGTCTGTCTACTAAGTTAAGGGTCCCGGGTTTGATTCTCGACATGGGCGAAAAAATTATCAATGGTGAAATATGGGTTTACCCTTCCACAGTGATGAATTAACGGTTGGGGACTTGATGTTGTGTCTGTCCTAGTGTTAAGTTAGATTTTAAGACATATGAAGCTACGACAGGCCTAGCAAGACGGAAGTGGAAAATATATGGCTTGGATAAAAAACTGACCCAGGCCGCAGGCTGGAAACGGTGATGGATATTTTTTTAAAAAAGTTGACAGGTTAATAAAATGACAAAATTGTATTAATATTATAATTAATCTACTAAAAAAAATATTATATTTGTTGCTTATGGCATAAAATGTGTGAAAAAAAGTGTCAGTGACACTAAGCAACTTTTTTAAAATCCAATTTGAAGTATTTTTTTTAACTTTAATTAAAACTATATATTTTTAAATATTTGAGGATCCAAATTTGGATTTGAGATTTGAAAATAAGTAATATTTGATCTCGATAAATATAGGATCTGACACATCTATAGATTAAAGAGGCGGAAAGGGGGGATAGGGGGCCTTTTTCAATTGTATTTTAAACTTTTCTTAACAAAATAATAACACTTACACTGTCAACAAATAGACTTGAATTTAATAATATAAACATAATAACTAAGCATGATAATGTTACTTTAGTTGGGAAGTGTTTTACATAAAACCAGCACAAGGGTTATCTAACTAACTTAGATTTACCATAATTGAAGCAAATGTAAGGGTCTTCCAAGGTTCATAACCAGTCACGTCATGTCGGTACACTATCGACTTGTATAAGTATCCTAATTACATTTCAAAAATGACACCATCATTACTGAAAAAACTTGAGGGAGATAATTAAAAAAATTATGTAGCCGTAGCGTCACATGCCGAAAACCCCACAATCTGGACTTGGATCACTGTTACACAACCAAGGTGGTCAAATCCCTGCACAAAGAAATATGCAACCCTTCACGACTAAGGATATGGGAACTGGTCCATTAACATATCATCGAACCCAGACAAGCCTCTAACCTCGACCTTAGGTAATTCCTCTCCTTCCTACCAGCACACTTATTATTAGATTCAATTTCACAATAATAATAATAATAATACAGTATATAAAACAATTTTTAGTTTTTATATCTATCTATCTATATATATACTCAAAGTGCTGCTATCTATATAGTGATATAATAACTGAAAAACAGTCAGCTGTGGACAGTCAACCTCACAGTTCAACCAAGAACATCATTCTACTCTCTCGACCTGATGAAGCTGTCTGTGACAGTGAAAGTTTGTCCTTAAAAATGTGTATTTTTAATGTTCTATCCAAACCATTTCTACTCCATTATCACCAAGGTAAGTGTGCTGGCTATCCCTCCTAATTCAAACCATAATTTAGCTATACATTGGTAAACCACAAATTTAGCTTCAGTAATGTTATCAAACCGATATTATTAAACGGTGTAATTATTTTACAAACAAGTACAATAGAGAGACTATAGTTTGAGGTCACTTATAACTCCAGGTACTAGGTCAAGATCATGCGCTACATAATCTTTATCCACCAAATTTTTCTTCAATTCAAACTATCAAGACATTTCTTTATACAATTTTTTCTTCAAATCATTTATGTGAAATAATATAATAATTTGGGTGTTACACAGCAGGCTTACTATATTTGTTTGTACTATGGGCTGGGGTTCAAATCTCTGAGAGTACTTAAGTTTCCTCATTTAGTCATTTCTCCAACTTCGAGCAGACTCGGATGCATTTCCTTATAACTCACCCTCGTTCTGTGGTCTTAGTTTAGTTGGTGTGAGTTGTGAATAGTTCGATTGGGTGGTTAGACATGTAGCACAATATTGGAGTTACAATATATGATAATATAGCAAACAAACATATACATATACAGTTTACATAAAGAAACTCACAATAAATCAATTGCTGTTCGCAGAGAACATACACACGATACATGAATGGCACTAGATACTTTCTTTGATATGTATTGATTCGGTTACATCACTTAATATCATGATATGTTGTATTCATTGGTTATATATATTTAAACAGTCATAATCACAATTTTACTACACTGTTAAATTCACTGTAATATATTTGCCTTACAAATACAGAATTAATCATTTAAAAAAGAAAGGGCTTTGACATTGTAGATTTATATTTAAAATACAAACTTAATTTACCTTACTTCAAAGTATATTTTTTGTGAAAATTTATTTCTAAAAATTCCCAAGATTAAATACATTTTGTTTTCTTTAGGATGTTCTTTTTTTATTAACATATAAAATGTTTTTAATGATAAATACACTAAAGAGTTTAGAAATTAATTAGTACTGTACATTAATGTTATTAAAATAAATATTACTGTACAACACTTATAAAATAAACACATAAATAAAATGTTGGGATCCCCAAATAGGTCATAAAAAAAAGCTGTATGCAAATACACTAGAGTCGTGACTATCAGGCTTAAAATTATGTCATTCTGAGCCGTATGATAAAGAATCCAAGAGTGAATAATTTTCAGTATGAGTTTGCCTCATGTAGCTACACCTCTCTTGACACATATTCTGTTTCCAGCCACATCAAAACAGTGCTGCTATCTACACCTCCCTTGATACAACTTCTGTTTTCAGCCAAATCCAAACAGTGCTGCTATCTAAACCTCCCTTGACACAGCTTCTGTTTCCAGCCAAATCAAAACAGTTCTGCTATCTACACCTCCCTTGATACAACTTATGTTTCCAGCCAAATCAAAACAGTGCTGCTATCTACACTTCCCTTGACACAGCTTCCGTTTCCAGCCACATCAAAACAGTGCTGCTATCTACACCTCCCTTGACACAGCTTCTGTTTCCAGCCAAATCAAAACAGTGCTGCTATCTACACCTCTCTTGACACAGCTTCTGTTTCCAGCCACATCAAAACAGTGCTGCTATCTACACCTCTCTTGACACAGCTTCTGTTTCCAGCCAAATCAAAACAGTGCTGCTATCTACACCAACCAATAGTACTGTATTATACGCCAACCGCATATATAGCAGTTATGCTTTGCTGTCTCCATTATAACAATTGTAAGGCGTTTGCGATATATTTTTTTTATTAATTATTAGTTGATATGTACCGGTTTGTTTATTTTAAAACACCAGCCTCGGTGGCGTAGTTGGCTAACACACTTGTCGTGTTGAGCTCGACTGCTGAGGACGGGGAGATCGAGGTTTGAATCTCGTTCGGGTGAACTGGGGGTGGTTTTTCCTAAATGGTTTTCCACTCTCCCTCCACGCAAATGCGGGTTTATTCCTAATCCATTAGAGTAATTAGTACTTAAAGCGTATAACCCGAACGGGTAGTAAGACGCGGTGCTAAATATATAATATAATATTTTAAAACGAGCTTTCTAACACCGAGAATCGGGCAATCAAAGGTCGGAGAATCGGGTAATCAAAGGTCGGATAGTCGTGACTCTAGTGTAGATCAACAACACTTGTCGATCTCTTATTACACTATTCAAAGCTATTTACAAATATGATATACTTATGTACATGTCAAGATAGTGATATAAAGCCTCGTGCAAAGTGATATTTATTTACTACAAATAGTTCTATGTTTCTCCATCTCAAGTAATTTTTTTGTTTTGTGACTAAATCTACGAATGGACAAGAGTTACTGGTGCGGGCGCTCACTTTGGACCTTTATAAGAAAGGATCAAAGTGAGACATAAAGAAGTATAGTTTGAAAATATATAGTTTAATAGAGAATTAGTTTATTGTAATTTTTTTTATAAATAGTTATTGTGTACATAAAGTAGCTATAGTACTTTTTACAGCATGCAGAAAATCTAAAAAAAACTATATTTTAAGATAATGATATAAGAAAATATTTTCCATTCATAAAGTTTTTTTTCTTCTAAACGGTGGTGAATACAAAATATTTTTTTCATCATGTTTTAAAATAGTTTTATAATGTAAATATATTAGTTGTAAATGTTGTCTTATCAAAACAAAGAGTTCTAAAGATAAAGCGCAAATTATATGAACTGGACATCATTTAAAAAAAAAAAATTAGTTAAGAGGTTTAAAAAATAACACTACCAACATATTAATGTGTTCTTTTATAAATAAGTGTCAAGATATAAACTACATTAATCCATTCAATTTATTTATGCCTGAAAATTATAATGATTAAAAAAAAAATGGCCAAAGTGAATAGTTCAACTTGCTGGAAGTTCTTTCCCACATTGATTTATGTAGACATCTTATATAGTACTGTATCTAAATATTGACTGAATTTCTGCATATTTACATTGTGGAATTATTTATTCGCAAATTTAAACGTTATTGGTCTGAAATACAGTATATTATTTTACAGTACACATATAAACTATTAAGGTATATTATTTTAACTATAATAGCTGAACTTAATCACCATATATGAAAAACTATATGCGCTTAGTTTCTACATCATTCTACTCGGATAAGATTTATTAATAATACGTTATTTTGCACATTAAACAAACACGTTATTTTAAATTAACTTAAGCTTCTTTGACAACTTTAAAAAGCAACATAACTTTGCACGTTTATATTATTATAACATTATAAGACACATGAGCTGTACACAATAATGACAAAACCTATTCGTTCTAAGTACATTTCGTGACTGAAAATTTCACTCAAAATTGTCAATTCCCTTTAATTGGTATGGTTTAAGTCATATTTATTACAATATTGTCAAAATAATCTCAATAATAAATAGTGTGTTAGAACAAATTAATAGAAAATATGAAGGTTATCGCTAAAATAAAAAATAGATAATATTTTTATTTTTTAGTCTGCCACATATTGTTAAATAAATAAATTAGAAATAAACCTAGAAAATACACCTTTTTTTTTCATTCAACATTGATATTATTTTACCATATTATTAATTCTATTTCATAGATAAATATTTATATTATCTATCAAAGTGACATTTGTAAATCACATGACTTGATATGATTATATGAAAACTGTCTTAATAAATTTGATAATTGTCAAAAAATGTTTCTTCCCGTCTGAATCTGACGATCATTTCACTTAGTTGAGATATTTAAAGTTAATCACAAACACATGTTCAGATATTCACGTTTGATACACGATCTCCCTTTTCAGGTATTGAGTATTGAGACAAGTTTATCAAAATGTGTGTTTGTAATTATCCAGAAGCTCTCAATTTTCTAACATAATTTAAGCTGATAAATTATCCTCTTTTTAAACAATGGGGGGGGCATCAATGGATTTTATATAATATACTGTAAATAGACTTAGATTAAAAAGTTTAAATATTTTGCTCATTCTAAATACAGGGTGGGACAGAAAGTGTTGACACATTTAATAACACAATATATTTACTATTTTAACTACTAGATGCTTCGAATTAAACTTAAAATAATAATAAAATATTGACAATGTTCTAAATTACCTTGAACTATTCATTTCTTAAAAAACAATATCTTTAAGAATGCCACCATTATACGCCATACACTGCTCAATGTGCCCTTCAGAACTTAATACACTTTTAACAATGTCTATTGTTGAATTACTTCAACTTCAACCACAATTATTAATTTCCTGGATGGTTCTCGGGTGAGTCACGTTAACTTGACAGTTTAACATTTCCCACAAGAAAAAGTTTGGAGCTGTTAAGTCTGATGAAAGTGGTGGCCAGGCGATGTCCCCAAATCGTGAAACTAGGTTCCCAGGAAATGTTCAACCTTTCTGAACCTAGAACTACAACCTTTTCTGAACCTTGAACTACAACCTTTCTGAACCTTGAACTACAACCTTTCTGAACCTTGAACTACAACCTTTCTGAACCTTGAATTACAACCTTTCTGAACCTTGAACTGCAACCTTTCTGAACCTTGAACTACAACCTTTCTGAACCTAGAACTACAACCTTTCTCAACCTAGAACTACAACCTTTCTGAACCTTGAACTACAACGCAAGGGAATGGGAGCCAACAGCATGTGTTTCCAGCAAGACGATGCAACGACCCACAAAGCCGAACATCTCGGCCTACTTGGAGGACCAAATATCCTTCGGCCAGCCACCCGACTGTCACAACTCGGGCAGCCAACACAGATTTTGTTTCTTATGGTTCATGTTTACATGATTCACACATGAACAATTAAGGAACTTAAAGTAATTCAACAAGAGACATTATTATTATTATTATTATTATTATTATTAGCACCGCGTCTTACTACCCGTTCGGTTTATACGCACTTACGCTAATGTGTAATGGTAGGGTGATTGTGAGATGAAATGTAGGACCTACAGCTTAATGTGGGATCCGAACCACGGTGGAGGCCTGGCATTCCCCACATTCACAAGATGTCTTGTCAGAGGTGAAGGAAGGGTTTGGTAATCAGATAAATCTGTGCCGGGACCAAGGATTTAACCCCGGCCGCCAGCACAGAAGTCTGAACCCTTACCCCTAGACCACCAGGTCACCGATAAGAGACATTGCATAAAGTCATGTCAAGATTTGAGAAGTGCATGCAACAATGTATTGCATACAGTGGACATCTTAAGGACATTGTTAAAGAATAAATAAAAAAATTCAAGGCTATGTAGAAAACTGTCAATCTTTTGTTGTTATTTTAAGTTTAATTTGAAGCTGTTATTAATTAAAATTAGTAAATACATTGTGTTATTAAATTTGTCAATACATTCTGCCTCACCCTGTAGTTTAAACTTAAATCTTATCACTAAAATCATTAATCTTTGTAATGAAGTTCAAAAAAAACTTCAAATCTTTTGTTGAAATATAAATAAAATTACATTGTCAGAAAATTGTTTGTTTTTACCCTTCGAAACATAAAAAAGCTGAAAATTAGTGTTGTTTTATAAGTACCAGGTATTGTCTTTCTTAAACAAATAACAATATACTTTTGTTTCAACATCCAATGCAAAAAAAATATCAAGCATGTGTTGATTATAGCTTAAATATGTTTTAAATACACAGCTATTTGACCATGGCGACGATACATGACGTTCTAACCTGTATATTGCTAATACACGCACTGTTGACCTAATTAATATATGTACACTTAATGACCTACTAACAAACTAAAATGACTAGTTTAGCCTTGGGGAAACAAAATTAATACAGCAATGTGTAACAATGAATATATATCTTTTTGGTTTGTTTCTTCTTTCAATCCTACTTTAATAAACATTTATAGAATAATTTCACATATACTATATATTTTAATTGAATATTGATTTCTAACAATGGAACTATTTTGACAATTTACAAATATAAGTAACATTTTTTTTAAATCTATGTTCCAATTCGTAAACTGTATTCTGTATTAATACTTTCTAACACATTTTGAATGTACTTAATGTAAATAATTTGTACAATTATGATGTGTATTAACTTTGATATGTATTCGGTTCCCTTAAAAATAGTTGTAGTAATAATATTGATATGTATTTTACAGACTCTTTTAATATCATAACAAACAGCTCAAAAAAATTGTTTCGAATTCTCATTATACCAAATAATAAAAACCTCATAACCTCATTAATAATTATTATGTTATGCGAAAACTTTACGGGATAAGTTTTAAAATTTTCAAAATAAGTTATCAGACTACTTATATTCCTAAGCTATTTAGTGCCTGTGAACTATTAAAGTGGATTTTAAACCACTTATATCTAAAATAACAAATTTCAAAATGAAATTCCATAAAATGACTAAAGCCAACTCTTAGATTACTGTGTTAGTGCAGTCACCATTGATGGAAACTTAAAAATAAGTATATATGGACATTTATCATGAATATATAATTATACTTCCAATTATATGGGATTAACCAATAAATCTTTTTTTTTCAAAAATGTTTAAATAGTATAACAATATAAAGTAATATTTTATAATGTATAACAATAGTTAAAATCACAGATACAATATTATTTATATTTAAACAGAACACACAAACCCAGTGCTTAGGCACATTTACGTTTAAAATCATATTAAAATTGATTTAAAATGTAATTTAAAGTCTTGGCCTTAAAATTCCAATCCAAGAACTATTTTATTCTTCTTATTAATTTAATTAATATGAATTGAATATCATTATTATAAAATTTGGGATATTTGAGGAATTTAGAATTTCATTTCAAAATAAATTTTTCTTAGGTTGATATGTTTTTCTGGCTAATTAATAAACTATACATTCATGATATTAATATAATTAATGTATGAAATAACTTTCATTAAAAGGTTTACATTTTGTGGAGCTTTCACTTTTCTTTTTATGACTAATACCAAATGATTGACTATCAAACTTTACTGTTCTATAATAATATATATTTTATATTGTTAATCTTTAATAACCTAGTGATGTGTATATTAAGAAATAAACCACTACATTATACCAAGGATATGCATATTTACTTACAGGAGGTCCAAATAAAAAGATTATAAAAATTCTGCAGGCCAAAGAGTTTCATTCATAATATTTCTTCAAAACTCATTTAAAAAAAATTATGAACACAGGCAAGAGTTTGATGTGAATAAGTTAAAATACATATAGAATGTATAACATTCACAAATAGCTCAGTGGCTTGGTATGTTTTTAAGTTTGTTCAGAAGATTTATATGATAGTGTGTGAAATGAGTAAAACCAGGAGGGGATTCTCAGGAAATAAGACAGTAAGTCGGTATGAGGATTAAAATATTGTCATATATTTTTGTACATGATTTACTAAGTTTGGAAATTATGATTTTAGCGTGGTTTGGTAAAAATACGGTTTTGTTTGGTTTCTAATAAAAAAAAATCTACTTAGTAGCACATTTAAATTATTTATCCAGCAGATCAGATTGAACTCACCGCTGGGTCGTATTTGACCCGTGGGCCACAGCTTGCCCGTCCCTGTACTACTCTTTAAAGTTTAAACACAATAAACTTAGCCCCCCAAGTTGAAGGGGGGCTCTTGGGGGCGAAGCTTCTCAACCGCCGTAGGCGAACAAATTTCACAGACATAAATGCCTCTAGAAGATATTTGGAGTAATTTTTTTTAATGGTTATTAAGCCAAAAACTTAGCGCACTCACCCAAAAATTCCAAGAAATTGCATTGAGCACAGTAAATTTCATCAGAATTTATTGATTCATAGTATGGAAAAAAAGTTTTAACATAACATTGATATACAATCAATTAGTTAACTTAGAATTGTATAGTAAATAACTTTACTAAAAAATTAATTATTTTGAATATTTCCCCATGAAAAGCAGTTCTGGAATGGTGCTACCCCTTCAATAGACCCCTGGCGAGACCTAGCCTTGGGATAAGACATACTGAGCAATCTACAGTTTTTATCATAATACATTTTCATTAAATTTTTTATTATTGACTCGCTTTGGTGGACCCATGGTCTAATGTGCTACTCCCGCAGTAGATTAGACCGCCAATGATGAGATCGGGGATCTAATCTCGGTCGGATGTGCTGAGATTGTTTTTTTTTCAAAACGGTTTCCCACTCTCTCCACGCAAATATGGATGTATTTCCTATAAATTCAAACTCCTTCGTCCATAATCTATTAACATAATTAGTACATAAGCATATAACCCGAAAGGATTGTGAGACGCGATGCTAAAAAAACAACAACTATGTGAATGAGTTTAGTTTCTCCTCGATAGATATTTGCAATCCTTTTCTAGCATTTATTGTTAATTACTATTATATTTTCTCAAATAATTTAATTCTTTAATGGCCTAGTGTTAAATGTATCACTCTCAAAAAACTTTATGAATCAATAATAATAATAATAATAATAATAATAAAAGGTTTAGAAAATATTCGTCGTCAATGAAAGTATCATGCCCATAAATGTAAAATACATCCATTGTAATGCTTGATTATTAGTTTAGCTAGTTTCCCAATTTTCTCTGAGAATCTTGATAAATGAATAGTGTTATTGTACATAAATTACTTAAAATTTTGAAATTAAAATCAACATGCCCACGAAATGGAAAATTAACCTAAGAAAGAAACCAATTAAAGTTTCCATTTTTTTTATACTCTGATATGATCAAAGATAAAATATATGTATTTAGACTTTATTCAAGAAATGCTATATCAAATATGAACAAGGATTTTTTATTTTATTTCCAAGATAAGTGTTCAGTTTTTTACTTTATATTTTCCTATTTTGACAGCAGCAATCATCAGGTTTAAATAAAGATTAACAATATTAAATTTTAATATTCATATTTTATGCCCTTAAAACATATTTTACTTGCATCATTTGCACCACCTTAGACCTACGTTATGTCACTCATCAGAGGCACCCATATGTATTTTACAAATGGAAGAGGGGGAGGGGACTGATTGGAGTACCATATGCGGGGGTGTGCTACGAAACCACACCACACCCTCCTCAAAAGAAGATTTCAAGAATTTTTGGAGAGGAAATTTTAGAGCATCTCACAAAATTTTCATCTATGAGTTTCATAAGCCAATTTTAGTGAACAATGTTTTTTTTTTAAATTAACAAAAAAAAAAGGGGGAGTTGTAGCTAAACCGATTGAAATGAAACATATTTTTCTCACGTTTATTGAACACAAGAAAATAAAAAGAAACCTGTTATTTAGGAAATCGGAGGAAATCTACATTTTACCCAAGTCCCAAGTATCCAATTCTAATTTTTACATAAGATTAAAAAAAAAAGAGTAGATATGGCAAAGTGATAAAGGGGGCTGAATCCCTTTTATCACCTATTTATGGGTGCCCATGTCACTCATTACAATCATTCTCTGATAGGTAATCATGTCCACTTAGAAACATCCTTAATCAACTTAACCCTTCCTAACCTAACTGACAAATTACAGTGATGGTTTCCTCAGGCAGTCGCTCTCATTTGTTTGCCTTCTGGACGTCGAGCATTTTCTGCATGGCGTTCAAGCTCTCTTCTAGGGTGTGTGAGAATTTCCACGTACTGGTGTGTTCGCAAGATTTGAGTGCCGAAAGACAGAACACTATAGAGCGAGTGTGTGGGTTGTATGACGCCCCGTATCCATCCTGGACTACCGGCCCATAGCCCACTATCGAGTCTATATTAGTCGCCACCTGGGGAGGGAATACATTTTATCTATAAGCTATAACGGCAGGGGTTGGCAACCTTTTAGTAGTGTTGTGCCGAAGTAATATTGCAAAGTTGCTCAGCCTGGCAACCAACCTAAACCCACCCAAATCGTGTATATGTTTATACCAGTTAGCTAGTACAACTATTAAAACAAGTTGATCTAGTAACATGTAAATGTATCACCATGTTTCTAAATCAAATACACTCAATAAACGACCGTTTCTTGAATATTTAATATTTTACTATAAATCAGAAAAAATTCAAAAATTATAAATGTGTTTTGCAAAATTTAAGTTCTGAAAGAGGTTATTTTGAAATTTTGAAACAAAACCAGCGGATCATAAAACATGTTTTAAAAATGACTGCATCAATGGTTTTAATTAAAAATAAAGGTTTTATTTGATTTTCATTAAACTCGCCCAGTGTGCCATTAAAATTCATTCTGCGTTTCACTCTTGGCACGCGTGTCACAAGTTGCCAACCCCTGAGTTATAGTGTTAACTGACCCCCTCTGTGGGCGATAATGATTGTGAAGGTGATAGTGAGTATGAGGGTTGTACACCTGTTACAATACTTAAAAGCTAAAAGGTTGTTTAGCTCACCATTCCGGCCCCAGTTGACCCGTCTCGGCAAGACCACGACTACACCAACACACCACGGCACTGTCTATATCGGACTAACTGGAGGGCCGTGGTTCACTCCCCGCGAAAGCTGTGCCGCGCCCAAGAAAAGATGACTAACGATATGCGCGAACTGAATGCTCTTCGTAGGCAGTGTTCATAAACTCAAATAACTATTATTCGGTGCAAATTTAAAAGCACGTGGAGTGTTTGAGCACGTTCTGAAAACATGCTACCCCTTACCCATTTCCACCTTCTTTGGTTACCGCACCTCGAGAACACATAACTTAGTCGTTGGATAAATAATGGTAGCATTTTGTAATACAGACAAACATTGCACTCTGGTCATAAGGTGAGCGACCTAGTCGTAGGATAGTTAACGTCTGATAATTCGAAATTCCCTTTGGATGTAATGTTGCATCTTATCAAAATTATTGTTCTGGATTCTTGACTTTTAATTTCATTAATTATTAACAATACATGGTCTCAGTAAACTTGCCCCTTGGGCCATGAATAAGTTTGATAACTTTGGACGGTTTGACCAAACCGTATGTCTGTCTTTATATTGTGATCATTTTGAAGGATGTTTTGTTCTTGTAATATTTAACTTAAAATCGATTTTATCCGCCTTACGGATGTATTTATATGTTTGAGTACCGCCATCTTGGGTCAGTTATAAATCAGAGAGCGTCGTACTTTAGTTCTGTCAATTCTAACCATTTGAGAGATTATAATCACTTGTTATTTATTTGGAAATAGTTTATTATTGTCGTAGATATTGTAAGTTTATGGCATGTTAGTTAAATGTGGGGCCATGAGTCAGCATGTTTATACTCTTATATGGACTTTAATATTTGTACAGCCATTTGAGGCATAAGATCCAAAATTAAAACCCTTGTTGTTTATTACAATTATGTCCGATTACGGTTGGGGAGATGTATGTCAATTTTTACTTCATTGTTATTGTTCTGACTATTTGGGAATCCCCGCAAATGGCAACTTGATATCTATCTCATATTTACCTGATTTATTATTAGTACATGGATCTTTGTTTTGACTATCAATTATTATTATTGACGAGGATAATAAGAATTTATATGAAGGACAATTTAACTGTAGATTATATCATATGCTTAGAGTCGTCATTTAAGTGCGTGGGAAGGCATCCAACATATTTCAATTGTTGCCTACGATATCAGTGCCTAACGCTTTATATGTCTCACTCTCTCATAGAGCTGTATTTGTTTACTACCTGAATAGTAATACAACTCTCTTTACTATCCTCGAATTGTTATTTATGAGTGATAATGAGTGTGAGTATGATGGTGATAGTGAGTATGAGGGTGATGGTGAGTATGAGGGTGATGGTGAGTATGAGGGTGATAGTGAGTAAGAGGGTACGGAACCAGTGGAAACACTTAAACCCAACTTAGCCTAACTAACCAAACCCTGGTGACCGTTGGGGTAATCCTGCTTTCGGGATAAAAAAATATTCAAGGTACCAGCCGGGAATTGAACCTGGAACCCTTAGACTCGTAGCCAGATACACTGACCACTCCACCATAGCAATATTTGATATATTTTGGCCAACATTTTTTCGGCTTAAAGGAAATACATATTTTATCTCGTGTTTTATTTTGTCCCACCTTAATCTGGTGTACATATCTACCTGGCTGGTGGAAAGAGCGAAGTGGTTGGCCAACTTGTAAACCTCGTCCTGGAATATCTCTGGGGTTGGGTCCCCTGATTCCCTTGCCATCTCTCTCAGCCCCAACAGATGGATATCTATTCCTTCACCCATGATGTTCTCCACCATTATATCTGTCTGCTTCTTAATTGCTAAATCAAACAGTTCCTTTTTCTTTTCATCCTGCAAAAAACAAAAAAAAA
>CABFOW010002488.1:83906-100234 GCA_902141385.1 Timema californicum | reverse complement strand
ACATGATTTCCCTAAGAGTCTGTACGGTGTACTTTGCCACATTTGGGAGCAATGGCGGTACAGGACCAATATCCTCTTAAACCGGACAGATTAAGAAAATGAAGGAGTTATATGGGAACGTTCATAACTTTGTCTTCCTGTCAACACTCAAAGATATCCGTACTCAGGAAACTCCGGAATTATTCACAGAGATGGTTAACTATCTTTTCATTAATGACATCAACTTTCTCATTCCTCAGGCACAGGATGGCCCTTGAAGAAAGATTTTGAAACAGTTTGCACCAACTTGTTCGTTCTAAGTATCACTAAAGCTGTCAAGACAAAGATCGATGTCAGGTGGTACAATGCACTACTGAAGAATCACAGGGTATTCCTATGAAAGCCCCCATAGTACAGATGTCATTATTACTTCGACTTGGAGAAACCAACACTTGAATAATTCTGGTCCTTCTTTATCCTTCATATTTACTTGTAACTTGAATTGGCGGATCTGGTTCAATAAGGGAGAGTACCTGAGACACTGCTGAACCATCTTGGATCTTCCACCTCTTCTCACAACCGGCACTTCTTGGGGAAAGTCGCCTCCCAGTAGTAGAACTTTGCCTCCGAAAAGAACTCTGTCATTTCCAGTAAAGTATCTCTTAAATCTATCCACAGCATGCAAAGCATCACAGGGTGCCATAGAGGTCTCGTCCTAAACGATGATACAACACTCTTTAAGCTTCTGCCTCGGGTGACTCCATAGTCATGTTACACACACTGTCTCTGTCCAGTGAGACAGAAAAACGGAAAAAACCACAAGAAGTCTTTCTGCCTTCTAAAAGAATGGCAGCGATACAGGCCTGGGTATCTCAACCCATTCCTCTGAACCGATGCATGAGGACATTGTAGACATACGTCCTACCAGAACCACCAGAGAAATGTTGTCTTGATGTGGCTTTTATGGTCCTGAAACAATGGTCAAACTTCTGTAAAAATATTAAGTTAATTTTTAAAAAAAATTAAATGTGACTGACTTTTACTTTGGTGGTTTTCTTTATATAATAATTCATGTTGTTTTTCTCCTATAGGCCTAGTATTGAGTTTTTCCTACTGTAATATTTGACATCAACAGTACTTGATTATGGTAATTTATGATATACTAAAAGATTTAGGAATGTTTTATTATACCTGTTAAAAAGCTCTCCATGTTTTAAACAAAAGTGTTTGTCTAGCCGCAGATTGTCCTCATTAATTTTGCTTTCTTCTATGGGCTATAAACGGTTGGTGCAACCATAACCAGAACAAGAGCCACAAAGGTTGGAACATTTTAGGCTATTTCTTAAACATTCACAACTTTGATTATCATATAATTTTTTACAAGACAGCAGGCACAAAAGATGTATAGGTTTGGCCATTGTTTGTTTTCCATCCCCACTCAAATAGATCCAGTTTCAAACGTCTACATAGTTTTACTTGTAGGTAAACACGGAATGTGTGTTGTCTTGCCGCGTCTGAAGTTAATTGGTTATACTTTTCACGTACATTTTGTAAAGCAACTCATTGAGTGTAACTGTACATTTCTCGTCCTACAACACACGCATAAATGACTCTCCAGCTTTGGTAATATCTTGAGATGGTACATAACTGCGATTAAATATGGCCACTTATTTCGGTACATTTTCACCACGTTTCAGTTTATCAAAGGCTTGTAGCTTACTCTTGGCATGTATAGCGGACTGTCAGATCCTGTGAATGCATGCATGAATAGTTTATCATCTCACCCAAAGTATCTTGCAATAATTTACTCTTGAATATTTTATGGGGACGATTACCTTTACTTGGTATTAGCATGAACGTATTTGATCCAGCTAATGCAATATCTTCTTCTACATTCACTGATATCTTTCCATACTCTGCTTCTTTCATTCCATTAGAAGCAATCATTGTGTCAGCATCTGTTTCTGCTTGGAGAACTTAAACTCCCCTAGACTTCAAATGTTTGGATAGCAAAGATATGAGTCTGCATTTGTTGTTTGGGTTGGCCAGAAAATATCCCTGAGATAGAGCTGCATAAGAATTCTCCTCGACCAGTACCTCAGTTGAGTATCCTTGACAATTGTGTTCACAGTCTTTTGTTGAAGGTTTACCATATCCATCAAACACAACAGTCACGTTGGTTAATCTGTATTGATCAGTTACATATGACATATATACTCACTATTTCCTTATATGGTTAATGTTGTTGCCACACACATTTATGCAACAATAGTATAAGTAATATTGCCTTCCCAGATGTTTTTCTCATAGAACAATCATTGAAGAGGGCAGGTGGTCAGGCTGCAAGCTCAAAATGGAGATTTGCTTCTAATTATTTGTTAGATCTAACTATACACAGACCATATGGTGAAACAGTTGAATTGAATTAACTTTAACAATATGTTCTCTTATATGAATTCCCTTTTGTGCTCTAGCAAGAATAACAAAAATATTATTTCTTTTTAGATGTATATCTGTTTACTTTATCATGAATTGTAAAGTTAAAGCAAAAAAAATCTTTGTAGTAAAATGGTACAGTCAGAACACAAGTTTTCTTGTCCTCGTTTGCCAATTTAACATCTTTTTCACTACGGCTCAAAATATACGTCTTTAGATGGTCATCGTAGTCATATTGCTTATTAACTTTAGACTCATCAGGTAAGTTCTTGAAAGAGATCTTTCTTTGGTTGATAAAAAGCAATATTATAATCTGTGCTGAAAATATACTGATACATACTCTGCCTTTCATTTGAAAAACATAATTTCTTGTACATTCTGTACATAGATGAAATATTTATAGACTCCCATCAATATACTTTATCTGCGCCCGTGTTCTGCAATAGTGTGAATCGATGCTCTGGAAGGATTCAATGTGTTTTCTAATACCATCTTTCACCGCTGGATCCAAACCTCTGCCCTAATTACTGTGCCGATCCCGACCATCCTGTCCAACAACACCCTCACCATTTTTTCTCTTAGCCTCGGTAAAAATAACTTTTTTACTTATGTCCAAAGTCTTCCTAAAGTAAATTTGGCATACTCGTATTTTATTCCTTTGAATTCCAAAATAATATCCATAATTGTGAGATCTTTTGCTACCTGCTACCGGTGATCTGTAAGGTGGTGTGATTGGTTGAATTTGTTATAGCAGAAATTCTCTCTGTCTGTCCACACTGTCCGTGTTCCTATTTGGTGAATCTTTTCTCTGTTTTCCCCAGAAATTTTATCAGGACACTTAATAACTTTCATTTGTCACTGAAGGGATATTCCACACTTCTTCCTCTTAACAAGTTTGTCTGAAGCACTTGTGTAGGGTTTCCCTATATTTCTTTTTATCTTTAATGAATTTCTAGCCCAAAAGTCAAAGTCTCTGAGGCGTTTTCTTGTTGGTTTTTCTTCATTCATTGTAAGTGATTCAACAAGACTAGAATCTGTTATTTCAAGTGGAGGTATTTCAACATTATTTGTATTGGTTTCCTTTAACCGATTTAATAAAGGCCCACCATCAAGTTCATTATCTTCGCTTGAAGATGTCTCTGGCACATAATCTGTATCTGCTTGAACGTCATCAACATAGTCAAATTCATCAATCTTCTCTAAACTAGTGTTGTTAATGTTTCACTTATATTAGAGGTAGACTGTCCTATTTCTATCACGCTGTAGTTTGTCCGCGGCTCAGTTGGTGCCATAAATAAAATAACAAATATCAAACTAAAGGTTAGGTTAAGGAAGCCTATTTTGTACCATTTTATATTGGAATAAAATTTATTATGATGATCTCAGTAAAAATAAAGAAATTATTTTGATAATACAACATTGGTTGTAACATTAGTCTTTGCTTACATTGCTAATGTGGAAAAAGTAGCACAGTAAGCTTAAGACAAATTGAATAGTGTTTAGCAACAAACAACCAAGGGCCAATATATATATATATATATATATTTTTTTGTTCAAGTGAGAGAAAAAGAGTCCTCTCTATGTTGTAAATAAATATGAAAGTGTTTTCTGCATTGTGCTGCCATCTACAGCTGTCCAAAGCAACTACTATTTTGTAAAGGTCTTTTCTTCAGTTAGCTACAAACATCCAACCACCAGAATGCAGTAGTTTGAATGTATTTCAGTCATTTGCTGATAAGCAACAAACTACCAAGCGACACAGTTTCCTGCTTTAACTACTGTATTTGTATGTTAAAGTGTGTTTGATTGATTCTGATGAGCTGTGTAATCCTTTTTATCCTACCAGTTGAGTTATTTTGTTTTAGGAAAATGTTAATATTTGAAAATATTGATGAAGAAAACTGGAAAAGTTCAGGAATTTTTATTTTACAGAAAGTTAGAAATAATAACAATTAATATTCATATAACAGTATTTGTTTTTGAAAATGGGAACTTACTTTAATATACATAACATTATCCGAATATTTGTTCCATTATTAGTTTTGAAAACAAGAATGTTCTTTAATATATATATTATTTATCACCGTTTCTTACTACCCTTTCCGGCTATATGCCTATGCACTAATGACGCTAATGGTTAGTGTAACTGAGGATGTGCACCCAAATTTGCATGGTGTGAGAGTGGAAAACTATTTAGGAAAAAAACACCCTTAGTGCACTCGACTGGGATCGATCTGGGAGTACATTCTGGAAAATGTTTTTGTTATGTATGGATGTAAGGGGCTGCTAGAAGAGAAGCACAAGAAATCAGCTCATGTCTGTTGAAGCACGTGAAAAAACTTGTCAGAAGAGGTCGAAGAGCTAATCTTGTGGTCCGATTCATGTGGAGGACAAAACCGCATTATTAAACTCACATTAATGTTGAATGTTTTATTACAAAATCATCCAAGACTGAAGATCATCCAAATTAAATTTTTTATATCTGGCCATATCTATCTGCCAAACGTTAGTGACTTTAGTGACATTGAGAAAGCCCTTAAACAAGTTCAAAGACTATATACAGATGAAGATAATGAGGAACTGTCGCCGAAGAAATAAAATGCAGGTTACAAAAATGAGTAACAATGACTTTTATGGAACAGTTTCACTGGAAAATTTGATAAAGAACTGCAAAGTTGACAGTACTGGCCTGTAAATAAACTGGTTAAAAATACGAGAAATAAAACTAGTTAAAGAGAAGCCTTTGATTTTATATGTGAAAATTAACAGTGATGAAGTGATCTACTCTGAAGTGGACATTAGTAAGAGAGTGCGTGGTCATCCAACAGCTACAACATTTGCGATGTAGAACCTTGTCCCACTTTGGCCTAATGGCAAAGCAATATCATATCCTAAACTGGCAGATATTAAATCAATCCTTCATCTTATTCCCAAAGATGCAAAATCTTTTTATAATAATTTATTTGATGACCAAAAGATCATTGATGATGTGGATGGTTATGATGGTAAACTTGACTTTTCCACTGAAATTATTTAAGTGAAAAGACAGTACCAATAAGAACAAAACTTTTGTCAAAATATTTTTGAAAACCTCATTTTTAATATTAACTTATATTATTAGTTTCACAATTTTTAACATTATATCAGTGGCATTTATAAAGGTTTGTGTATTATGGTTTAGTTGACAAAAATAATTAGGTTGTTTTTTGAAATTTTCAACACTCAACCAAGTGCCAAATTATTTTTTTATCAAGCAAATAGCAAACTATGTTTGTTGGCATTGTAGTATATTAAAAACACCACTTTGTACCATATGTTGATTTAATTAATTTTATTATATAAATAAATTAGAATTTATAGTGAAGCATTTACTTTGAATTCAGTTTACTCAGTTTCATTGTAAGGATATTGGTTTGGATTCCTCTAAAATATGTAAAAAGTCATGGATGAAGGTAATTTTTCTTTAAAGTAACATATGTAGAGTATCCATTTATGATTCATCCATGAAGAAACACCCGCTTTTCAGAAACAATGTGAAAAGTATCACACCATTAAATATATATTTTTTATATAATTTTTTCTGTTAAAACAACAACTCCGCAGTATTGGGCAAAGGACGCCAATTCCCTATACCAATAAGAAGCTAGCCTTTACAACACCTGTCACCAGGACTCTTTCTATTAGTTAGTTTTTACACTGTTGACGAAGGGACCAAGAGGCAAGGAGAATGTCATAAATAAGCTGCTTGTGCATATGGTTAAGGACACAAGTCCCACACCCAAGCAACGTCACACAAACCACACTCACAAGCAACACAATCAGGAACTCACTGGCACTAGCACTGGCTATCGCAGTCACAGTCTAACACAGAATACAATAATTTATATTAATATCACAAGTGTGCATTGATATAAAGCATTTAATTGGAGTATGTATAAGTAATTAACAGATGTCATTTATATAAACCGTGTGTGAATCAACATCCATCAATAGTTATTTTTCTTTCATTTATTAAATATACTGATTTAATTAGTGCTCGACCACGAAGCAATTAACAGCTGGTTCAACGATATCTATTCTGTAAAGTGATGATAGGCGCTCGACCACGGAGTTATAGACAACCGAAATATCATCACAGCAATATTATATCAGGGAATTAATCAATAGTGTTTCATCATCTTAGTGGTGTTTGAATCTTTGTTGCTTGACGCTATTAAATTGGTTTCCCAATATCAGTAAAGAATCTATATTGCCTCATATCTTATCAATTATAATTATTAGCATCATTATAACAAAAAAAAATTACCTTTGTATGCAAATTATCCGTAGTGCTCATTTTGTTTGGTTGAGAGATGTGCATAAACTCTTAATGCTCAGAAGTATTCATATTTAAACTTGTTTCAACCCTAACATCTTCATATTGATAGTCATTAACACTTGTAACTGTAGTTGCTAAACGAATCATACAAGTTCTGGTTTCACCTTGTAGCTTTGAATTCATTTTTAAATTAATACTAAAACCTAGACATCTGTAAGATTATAATAACAAGCATTGGACATAAAAGATACCACAGAACATAATAATATTAAATAAAGGGAACAAGATCAGAGAGCAAGATAATGTGATATCAGAGTGTTCTTGATTGTTAATGCCTTCTAAACATAGCCCAATGGATACTAATTTTAAAATACAGAAACAACTCAAAACTGTTTCCCATTAGAAGATGCAGGAATAGTTGAAAGTGTTAGTTTAACACAGCAATAAATAGAGTTGTTGCTACTTGCTTCTTTATGTTACTATGTAAAGCATACAAAACTTAATATAGAGATCAAAATAACTGAAGATTGTTTTTTAGTTTTTGTTTTGAACTAGAGTAGCGTGTTATATATTTAGATTACAGAGGAATTCAATAGGGATATTTTGACATAAATTAGGCTTCTAAATGACTAATGGTTCCCGAGATATTTAATTCTAAATGTAACCTTACAATTTCAGGGGTTTTTATAAGCTGGCGGATTTTCCCGAAATGGGAAATTTGGTAATTTTCAGAGAATGTTGAGGGACACATACTGAATACATTCCAATAGATTTAATTTTGTCTTGGTCAAACTCTAAAAGTCCATTACTAAATGGATCTAAAAGAACTAGTGTGTAGTGAGGTGGACTGGATAGAACTAGCTCATTATAGAGATAGGTAGCATACTTTTGCAAGTGCGGGAAGGAACTTTGGAGTTCCTAATGCCATAGAGTAAGTAAATATACTAAAAAATATTTATTTCGTTAATAACCAATACAAGCACATGTATAAGGTAAAATACTTAATAAATTGTGAGAACCTGTTCTCAGACACTGGTGTGAGCTGGGAGATAATCTGGACCGTTACACTTGGGTTCAACATGATGGAACCAACTTTGGGGTTCAGGAACTGGAGGATGGACCCTTTCTTTTCACCACCTCGTATGTTAAGAGACTTGGTGGGCTTCACGGGGGAGACTGGAGCGCCAGGATAACAGTCAACACCAAGGTGCAATAGTTAGTGACGTTTAGTAGAACAAAGTCTTAGCTCGATTTTTACCTTTTAACTGACAGACTTGTGGAACTAAAAGATTTTTTAGATATGTCTAAAAATATAGATTTAGTTTCTTACTTACTTAGGCTGGTTTTTATAGTGACTATTTCCATAATTTATAAGATTAATATAAATCAATATTATTCAAGCCAATAATTAATTTGAATATCTAGAAATTACCACAGAAATTTAAAAAACTCTATAGCAAACTTTAATAAACCCCAAGAAACTAAACACACTATTTTTATATTAAATACTAACTAACCTCTTCCCCCCAACAATCCATAATTCTTTTTATAGTGAAAATGATTTTAAAAAAACTAACAAACACAACTCTTTAGCTAGGATTAATAAGGCCACCATTCTGGAGCATTGGAACCCATTGTAGATATTCATCTGTTTCAATATTAAACTGTGGCTTGTTATTTCAAAATATGGTTGATACTGAAATAAAGTAGAAATACACCCATAATGCTTTGTAACATAAACCGCCTTACATTTTGAGTTGAATACATTAAAAGTTAGCTAATTTTAAATGTAAACATATATAACTTTCAAAGACAGTCTATGCAAACTATCATAGCTCTGTCTGTGATTATAATGAAGGGTATATGAAACATCTTGCTTTACCTAAAAAACTACAGTTATTTGTTGTTACAGTCCCAACATTAAACTCTTAAGTTAGTATAGGGTCAGTTCCTCATGTGGTTTTGGAGCTCCTTAGCTGTTATTTGTATAAGAAATAACAGAATGTAAATATTTCTACCTTCAGAAAGGTGGCATCTCTAATGGTCAACCTAAGAGTTAATTTTTTCTTCCAAAAAAATTGAATTTGTAAAAGAAAATGGAGGAGGGCAAACTTTATCATTACCTAAAACGGATTCTCATTTGAATTCCTCCAGAATGTTAAAAGAACTGATTGGTCACTGATCAACGCATCTATAAGATGGAGCGCTGAACAGTCATCTTTTTCTCAAGAAGAAAATTCTTGCATAAATTTATTAAACAAATTTACAGCAATTTGTTTTGTCACAATCTCACAATTATTTTTCAAACATTCTTTGTATATTATCTATAATAAAATATCTCTCTCTTGTGTGGCAATAAGGATTACTTTTTTTTTTTGCTACTTCCCACATCTTTTTTCCTCTCAGGAAATGAACTGGTGAACCAAGCAGACAAGGAGGCAGGTTCATCTTTCTCCTGGGGCAAGTTAGGTTATCATGTTTTTAGATCTAAAATGTTATGTTTGGCTTGGGGTTTGACGCAATTGGCAGTGGGCTTTGACTCCTGCTCATAACAATCTGTGGTACTTTAGGAACAGTGTGTCGTAATGACCCTCTTCTCTATTAAAGTCTAGAAGAGAGGAGGTCATTGTGACAAGTCTCCACGTTGGGGATACATTTCTGACTAGGTGACCTGGTGGTCTAGGGGTAAGGTGTCAGACTTCTATGCTGGCGGCCGGGGTTCAATCCTCGGTCCCGGCACAGATTTATCTGATTACCAANGTCTAGGGGTAAGGTGTCAGACTTCTATGCTGGCGGCCGGGGTTCAATCCTCGGTCCCGGCACAGATTTATCTGATTACCAAACCCTTCCTTCACCTCTGACAAGACATCTTGTGAATGTGGGGAATGCCAGGCCTCCACCGTTTCGGATTCCACGTTAAACTGTAGGTCCTCCATTTCATCTCACAATCACCCTACCATTACACATTAGCGTAAGTGCGTATAACCCGAACGGGTAGTAAGACGCGGTGCTAATAATAATAATTTCTGACTAATGGATTTTCATGGTAAGGGAATTTCATGTTGGGAATTAAGTTCCGACCCATGGATTTTTATTGAAAGCGGATTCACCTCCATTGTGTGAGCTTTGCAATGATTCCCTTAGTGTGTCCCACAGTTTGGCAGAGGGTTGCAAGTAGGCCCCTATTATCCTGGTTCTTGATTTTAATGGCGACCTTTGCCTTTTGTTATGCGACAGTGCGGATGGAGTTATATGTTTACTCCTTTTTATATGCCAGGCGAATCTTTTAAATTCCATTTGAGTTCACTCCTCTTTAGTGGCTCATTTGGAAATCATCTCATATTTAGATTAATTTTAACAAGTTAGGTGTATTACCCCAAACCACACTAATAGTCAATTTTTATTCTACTTATATAGAATGTGCCAAATGGACTTGCTTTATAATGAAATTTAATTTTTAATATATCACTATATAAACATTGTGATAGCCAGCATAATCGAGAAATGGGTTGTATGAACAATTTTAGAACAAGGGAGGACTTGTCTGAAGAATATTCCTTTAGAAAATGAGAATTTAGTTCCTTATAAGTCAGCTTTCTTGAAGCTCTATTTTCCTCCAACTTCCACAATATCGGACCATTACAAAGTAAAACAAGGAATATGCCAACACATCAACCAAACTCAACCAAAACTAAAATTTACTCAACAAAACAAACATGTTATTTCTTGGAAAGCTGTAAGCCAACTGCCAATAATGGCAAACAAAAAAAGAGGAGGGGGTGCATGCCTGTCCAATCAAGCGATAGAGAAGGCCTCTTATAAAAGAAGTAGTAGGAAAAGAGTGATAATTCAAAATTAAATGCAACACAAACAACAAAGTACATTTGGGCTCTAATAATACAGAATCTAAACGGAAAAAAAAATGTACAACCAAGACTGAACAGTAAAAATTTTACTATTTTTTTTGTTGTGCTTTTATCTACTTATTCCAGCAGATGAACTATTTATTGTGACCCGCCTCGGGGGCGTAGTTAGCTGACGTGTTAGTTTTATGTTGAGCTTGACTGCCGAGGATGGGGAGGTTGAGGTTTGAATCTCAGTCGGGTGAACTTAGGGTGTGTTTTTCCTAAGTGGTTTTCCACTTTCCCTCCACACAAATGCGGGTTCATTTCCTCTAAATTCAACTTTTCCCATTCCTAACCCATTAGCGTAATTAGTACTTAAGTGTATAACCTGAACTGGTAGTAGGATGCGGTGCTAAAATTAAATTAAATTAAATATGATTCTCTCCCGTGGGGATTTTACTATGTTTTTAATGTCGTTTAAGGCCGTAATGACCTCACATTGTAATAATAATAATTAATACTTAATTGTTAAGCATGTATCTCTATTCTGACGGCTTCTGTTAAGTATATACCTTTCTTCTAACAATTTCTGAAACAAGGTTTGTCTTAAAATGTGAACTATCGCAGTAATTTTAGTGTATTCTCCTTGTGATGAAGTATTATTGATTGTTGTCAGGACTCCAAGCTACAAGGGGAGATTGTGTCCTTGCTGTGGTACACTGCCACCGAGGAGAAGACTGGAGGGTTCATAAAGCCATCGGGGCGGCAGTTGACGGGGGTGGTTGGACAGACAGAGGGTCTCGGGGCTTTCTCGATTAAACTCTTCAACAGCTCTGGACAGGTAACTAGTTCTGTATTGGATTGTTCTTTAGATGTTAACAAATCCAACCCTGTCCACTATTGTTTTTCATAGATTTCATGCTTCTTTTTTTATGTTAAATATTTCCATGCGGCAACACGGGAAAAGAAAATGATTACTGCCATGGTTACAAGAAAGAATTGAGTAAATAGTGACTCTTATTATTATTACTAGTCCTGCATCTTACTACCCATTCGGGTTGTATGCACTTTATTTCAGAAAAATAAGAATTAAAGATCGAAATTTCTCTTATTGGTTCCAGGTAGATAATGTTTCCTATCTAAGCACAGTAGCACCAGGACTTCATTTGTTGAAGGAGACAATCATCTCATCGTTACGACTATCTTCAGACAAACAAACAAAAAAGAGGCGTATTGTTCTCCCTGGTGAGATCTTGCCGAAGGGACATGATGGAATTAAACTAGAACCCAACTTCATAGCTACTCAGGTTGAGTTATACTTATGTTTTTGTACTTTTGTTTAACCAATTTACAAATTATCATGTATTTTGCCTCTTCCTGTAGGTTTTGGCTAAGAGCAGTGTTTCACAATTGGTGATCCATGAGCTCGCAACTTCCGGCTCGCAAAGAAATTTTCATTTGTATATTTGTACAGCAGAGACCCAGCTATCTTAGGTTAAAGAGACAAAGGAGGCCTTGGGTAATATGGGACATTCTAAAATAAAATACACTAAATTGAAATACGCTAAATTCTTAAGACAAATCAATAAGCTGCAGCCAGCTCAGTGGCAGGCGACTGAATCCACTAAGTCAAGCAGTAGACAGTAATATTTACAGTGCCATAGAACATAGAAACAATGAGTCAGCAGATGATTCACTCCCCTACACAAACTTGACGGCAGAACCAATTTAATGTGGATCACTAGTCACAAAACAGAAATCGTGTTACCACCTCTAATAATCAGGACTCTGACCCTGTGGTGACGTGGTCAGTGCACCTGGCTACAGACCTAGGGGTCCTATGTTCAGTTCTAATTTGGTACCGCAGATATTTTTCTCTTAAGGGGAACTATCCCAACCGTCACCAGGGTTTGGTTAATTAGACTTAAGCTATGTTTCAGAATCCTACTGGCCCACACCTCTATATTCATAATCATTGCGGCATTTCATAATAATCATTTCAGTGCGGCTCCCTGTGGACAACCTCTTTAGGTGTACCGTGGGCAACGCTCTATGCCACAAGAGTAGCGAATATTCCACACACCAGTGACCACACTGGATGTTGTGTCCCTCCCGAACAGTAATGTTGCAACAACAAAAAAACAGGACTCTATAGTACTTATATTTTAGGAATGTGTATGAAAATAACTATTTTTTTCTTTCTTTCTAAGAATCAATTTTTAATCAACACACATCAAAGCTTAATCCGGTTCATTTAGGTATGAGTCAAACCTAGACACCTTAATTATTAATTATGTGTTTATAACATTTGTTTGTTGAAAAAGTGTATCCCCGCCGGGTAGTAAGACACAGTGCTAAGTATTATTTATTGAGAACTAGGTCGAACCCAAACTAATGGTATTTCATTGAAACTAGGGAAACTATCCTCATGTTTAAGTGCAGAAAGGTGCTTAGAATAGTCATACAGTAACTACTGCTTTACATAAACAAGGTCTTTCTTGTGGCGTTTCATATATATATTGATTTATAACAAAGCAACTTCCAATGCCAAGGTGAAGCACTGTTAAGAAGGTTTTGTATGAACAAAGACTAGTCTATTACTAATGGGACTGTTTGATTACTAGGTCTGGCCTGAGCTGATGATTGGTACACAGTTTATCTGTTATTTATACGCCCAGACTTTCCTTTGAGTGTAACTATGTTCTGCCCAAGGCAACAATAATTTATCAGAATATCACATGGCTAAAATTAATTATCACTAAAATATTAACCCGCCTCAGGGGCTTAGTTGGCTAACGCGCTAGCTTTGGGTTGAGCTAGACTGCTGAGGACGTGGAGACTGAGGTTCAAATCTCAGTCGGGTGAACTGTCTTCCCCCCCCTCCCCCTTAAATGGTTTTCACCCTCCCTCCATGCAAATCTGGGTTCACTTCCTCTAGATTCAACCTTCACAATTCCTAATCCATTGGCGTAATTAGTACCTAACTGTATAATCTGAATGTGTAGTAAGATGCACTGCTAAATAATAATAATATAATAATACAATTTTAATAAGAAATGATATATGTTGGTAAATGACTCCTGACTCCCTCCTATGAAAAGGCCCTTTTATTTAAAGATTTTAGCTTTTTTATATTCAGAAATAAAGCTCTACATAATTATTTAATAGATTAATTCTTTTATGGAAGGTTTGTTTTTTGTAAAATTTGAGCGCGATACATTTAAAAATGAAATAGCAATGTTTTGAATATTTAATGGGATATTTTATTTGTGTATGATACAGGTAACTGGCATAGTCCCGTTTACATTGGATGTAGTGTTTGAGTCGAGTAGCTTCATTGAGCGGGATGAAACTCTTTTTGCTGATACTTATACCAGAGAGTTGCAGCGTTCCCAAGATGAGTTCCATCACAGGTCAGTGACCTTCACTAGAGTACCTGCAAAGCAGATAAATAGTACTATAACCAGTTTCATATTGCAAGTTCATGTATTAGAACAGTAGACGAAAATGAATTTAAATTTAAATCATCACCTTGAATTTCTGCTATTTCATTTAAGAATTAAAACACAACTATAATTAATTTGGATTCCTTTGGGACACCTTAAAACACCAATACTACTACTACTACTACTACTACTACTACTACTACTACTACTACTACTACTACTTAATAATAATAATAATAATAATAATGTAATTAGTGCATAGTTAAACTTTCCGATAACTTGTTTATATTTTGAAAGTATACAAAATTTTAGTCGCTTTACCCATGAATGATTTGATCTTTTTGTTAACATGTTCAGGCCGGGCTTATGTATTAATGGCACTAATGAGTTAGGGATGAGGAAGGTTGAATTTAGAGGAAGTTTACCTGCACTTTTATTCAGGGAGAGTGGAAAACAATTTTGGAAGAAAAAAAAACTCAGTATACCTAACCTAAATTCAAACCCCGATCTCCCTGTCGTCGGCAATCTAGTTTAACACAAGAGCAACACTGTAGACCATTCGGCCACTGAACCTGGTTGAATGATGATTGGAGGAATGGAAAAGTCACATTTGTGATAAGAACGAATTTTTATAGATAATGTTTTCAAAGAAATCTTTGCAAATTCCAACCTTATAGTAATATAAAATGCTAAAATATACAAACATGATTCTTATCCATGAAATATAACAATATCCACAAAAAAACCTCTTGAGTTTTTTGTTTTAGCACAAACATTTTTGTTTGTTCTGAATCTTATTTTGAAATCTTTTTGCCAAGTACTATAATTGTCAATATGATGATCATCATTATATATCGAGTAAACAGCTCAAACTATGTGACAATATTTTCTCATTGTAAATGCAGATCAAAACACACTTGTAAGCGAAAACCTAATGTTAACCAGCAAATGTAAATTGCCTTATCTCATCAAGATAAAAAAAAAACTTTATTGATGGGTATAACTCCTTTTCTGTCAATTTTCTAAGCATGTACAAGACATTATAAACACTAGGGGTCTGTGAGCTTGAACTTTTTCGTTTGGGTAGAACTCGAGCTAAGTATTTCAAAAAAGCTCCTGATTTTAAGTCAAGTTTGAGTATATTCATAATTTTAATATGATAAAATATATATTTGTATATTTTACAAGTAAAATAGTACATTTAAAATATCACCAGTCAAAACAAACATAAAATGTAAATACCACATATTTAAAAAATATATTAAAACAACAGATGTTCTTAAAATAAGAATGACACTCGTGCTTATGACTAGATTTGAGGCCACTTTCAACCTGGAGAAGAAAGGCTTCAGTGGTGAAGAAATTTTGTTTGCAAAAGCAGTCCTGAGCAACGTTATTGGAGGAATAGGCTACTTTTACGGGGCGTCTCGTGTGGAGTCTCCATACACACGGGGTCCCGTACCCTATTGGAAGGCACCACTTCTGACAGCGGTACCATCCCGAAGTTTCTTCCCGCGAGGGTTCCTGTGGGATGAAGGTTTCCATGGTCTACTAATCTCCACTTGGGATCTAGACATTGAACTAGACATTATGGGTCACTGGTTTGACCTAATGAATGTGGAAGGGTGGATTCCTCGAGAGCAGATTCTGGGACAAGAGGCCCTCAGTAAGGTACAACTTTGCTATTGAGTAATTATTTTTACACTCTAGGGTAAGATTAAAGAGGGAAGATTTCTTTGGAGAAGTCTAATGGTGTTCCATATTTACACATTGTTTTATTTGTTTAAAAATGAGGTGGCCCAATGGCTAAATAATTATATATAATATGTATGAAAAAAGTGCATTGAGCAAAAACATTTAGTAATGAATAAAATGATAAAGTATTAGGAAAAAAGTAGAACACAAATAAAAGAAAAGACACACAAATTTAAATTTACACACACTTCAATATTTCGATGCTATTAAAGCACCTTCCTCAGGAAGTAGTAGTAATTAGACTGAAGAGGATGTTGTCTTCAATGATGCCAACTTGATTGGAAAGGATGAAAACTTCTCTGGTGAAGATTAAATTCCCTGAAAGTTTGTCATTTACTGTGTGGATGGTAGGTGGTGCTGGTGTAGTCTCTGGGTAGAAATTAGCGAAAATTTAGGTTGGGTGGTTTTCTAGACTTTGTGATCCATTGATGTGCCAGTTCCCATCTTTTTAACTGAGACATATTACATTGTGTCTTGTGGAGTGATTTTAACACCTTGACAGTGTAGCAGTCTTCAAAGTTGAGGTTATGATTGGAGGCGTGTGCTGAA
>CABFOW010002488.1:37257-82580 GCA_902141385.1 Timema californicum | reverse complement strand
ATATATATATATATATATATATATATATACACTATGGATTATAAGAAAGAATGTTAACATTTAGTTACTATTTGAATTTTTTATTATTCTATAATTTTTATATTTCCCCTTATGTTCATAATTTTTTTCCCAAGATTCGGTATTCGAGATTAAATTGGAAATTCGAATTCATAAAATAGTGGATTTGACCCAACTCTAGTTTTGTCTGTTAGTTACTCTAGCTGCGGTCTATTTTCAAATAAGTGAATAAGTCTGGAATTAGTCTTGTGTGCCTCTTAGATGTCAAATGTACTGAGGGTAACAGTGTCCTACTTTCCCTTCAAACAAATAGGGGTACTTTTTCCACAAATTGTATCTTCCTCTCCCCATTTGTGTAAATATGCTGCTATCCCAAAGGGGTAGTAATACAAGATATATCAAAAAACAATCTGTGGATGATTGGATGCACTTGTAGTTATTGTAATATAAATCTTAATTGCGGAGTCTGCTGTTAATAGAGCAGGAAGCTTGAAGGGGGTGACAATTTCTGGGAAGTTTGTTGTATGACTGTGGTAAGCACAATATTTCACTCTGAAGTGTAGTGTTTCTGTTTTTTACTTATCATCATCATCATCTTCTTCTTCTTCTTCATCATCATGATGATGAACCGTTTCCAGCTTGCAGCCAACTCTCTTTGGTAAAATGCCTCCATCTCCCTCCTGTACTCTCTTCCTCTCTCCTCCTCTCACTCTTATTTGTGAATAATTTTCTTTCAATTTTATCCTGTTGGTTAATTTTGGTGCCATATTCAAGCACCCAGCCCTCAATGCAAATCACAAACATAATGTTGAGATTTTAATTTGATTAGTGGTAGAAGAATGTGCTTCTCTTAAAATGTTTTCAAAGTATTTAAAAAAAATTGGTTAAACTATTTTAATAATTTTATCATTTCTAACCATTATCATAGGACTACTATTGAATTTTAAATGTATGTATTAATGAGCAACTTTTTTTATATAGCATTGTTTGCAGATACTTGTGTTCTTATCAAACTAGAAATAAATGTCTTGTGTTTTTTTTTTGCCCAGGTACCTGAAGAATTTGTTACACAGCGCAACAGTAACGCCAATCCCCCGACCTTCTTCCTCACGTTACAGTTCATTCTGAGAAACTTTGCTAACTCTCTCATGGACGGTGAAGATAGACTTGGGACACTCGAGAGATTATATCCACGTCTCCAGGCCTGGTTTGATTGGTTCAACACTACCCAAATAGGTGAAGAAAGTGGCACATATCGATGGCGCGGCAGAGATGGGACCACAAACAGGGAGCTAAACCCCAAGACATTGACGTCAGGTTTGGATGATTATCCTCGCGCATCTCATCCAAATATAGATGAACGCCATGTAGACTTGCGTTGTTGGATAGCAATGGCAGCATCTGCTTTATCAGAAATAGCTCAACTCCTCAACCGAAATGGAAACCGATACAATAATACATTTTTATATCTCTCAGATAATGATTTTCTTGACACTCTACATTGGTCACCAAAGTCAGAGTCTTACTCAGATTTTGGGCTACACACAGATGGTGTGGTATTAAAGCGCCCACCTGTTCCTAAAACACACAGTCATCACCCACAGCATAAACCTGAAATGATACGTGTTGTAACAAAAGCTCCAGAGTTGAAATTTGTGGACACAACTTTTGGTTATGTCAGTCTCTTTCCTTTCTTGCTACAACTCCTGAATCCATATTCACCCAAACTGGGAAAGATCTTAAAGGATCTTCAACGACCAGAGTTTCTCTGGACAGAATATGGTTTACGTTCATTGGGAAAGAGCTCTCCTCTTTACATGAAGCGGAACACTGAACATGATCCGCCATATTGGCGAGGTCCAATTTGGATCAATATGAACTATATGGCAGTAAGGGCACTGGACTTCTACAGCCATCAGGATGGACCCTACAGGGCTGAGGCTGGCAAGTTGTATGCTAAGCTCCGGCACAATGTTATAACTAATATCCACCGAGAGTACAGGAGGACAGGGTATGTGTGGGAACAGTATAATGACAAAACTGGGGAGGGCCAGGGCTCACGACCTTTCACAGGCTGGTCAGCACTTGTCGTACTTCTAATGGCGGAGTTATATTAGGTTAAGTTGTATAAAATTAGTGAAAAATATTCATTTTCAAAAAAATAATCAAGTGTTGATTTTCTCGGTTAATTTATTATAGCACACCTGCTATGGGAAATACTTGTGTACATACATTCAAACTCTCTTTTAATGTCAAACAAAAGAACAGTGAAATTAACTCGCTTTAAGCAAGTGAAGTAATTACTGCTCTAAGTTTTAAATAAGGACTTCTGAAAGAAATATATAGGATCAATTTCTTACAGAGCTAAAATTCACTTTAAATCAAAACTAGGACTTATTTTAAAACTATAGTTTTAAAGATATTTCTTGGAAATTAAATTTATTAAAACTAACCAATAGTAGAATACATATAATAAAACTGCAAACTTATAAAGATTTAGATTAAATCTTCTGCCTTGGTCATACGAAGAAGACTGCTTACTGGTACATTTTCCCTCTTTATTGTTTGAGTAACATGGGTAGTGAAGAAACAAGATAGAAGCAGAACTCAAGGCTGCAAAATGAAATTTTGGAGACGTACTATACTGTTGACAAGGATTGATGAATGTGAAATGAGAGGGTGAAGAATAGTTAAGGACGAGCCAGTGCAGGCCAGCCTAGTTGAGCCATGTGAGGATAATGGAGGAGAAGATACCAAGGAATATGTTGAATATATTGTAGTGGGGTACAGGAGGCAAAGAGAAATAGCAAGAGACAGATGGTTGAAGGAAGTGCAGGGAAGTATGGAGAAGAGAAAAAAGGTGTTTGAGGAGGGGTAGTAGGGACAAAGGATACATTGAAGGGGCTTATGTTCCAAACAGACCCTGCCATTGGCTAGAAATGTTCATGATGACGATTGATTAAACACCCTTATTAGCGCTTTTTCATCTACATTATTTCATTCTAGCTTGCATAATTTTTTAATTTGAGATGCATTTATTTTAGAAAGCACAATTATTGTATGCCTGTTTTCCCAAAAGATTTGAATTCTGGAATTAGTTAAGAAATTCCCAACACACATTAATTTATATCCTTGTATCTACACTTTTTTTTTTTTACTTTGAATACTCTGTCTTTTCTTTTGAAGCCTGTTTGTTTTTGAAGGTATTGTTAGAATGCCTAGTCTAGGTCAGTTGATATTATTTAAAAATGGTCATTGAGGTTAACTTAATAATCTACCAAATGGCATACCTTGTTCTTAATAATTTGTTGTATACTTGAAAACATTTTTTGGTAGCAAAATAACTATAAATTTATCTTTTAAAGTTTATATTTTAACCATTTTGTGACAAGTAAAATCAGGGGAGGGAATCGAACATCGGTAGAGACACCAAAATACTGCGAGATGTGTTTTTATGAACTTTTGCCATCCCATATTATAAATGATTAAGTTATCACAATCTTTTTCATGTTCATCAGTGTGTCCAGTGACCTGGAAAACAGAAAATTGTGAGGGAATTTGATTGGTAAGGGAAAAGTAAGAGAATTTTATCAAATTTCAGAAATGTTCACAATTTGTCAAAAAAAAACAAAAAAAAACTTTTGATTTAAAACATTCAAAATAATATTTTTCTTTCAGTTAATACATACTGTGTATCTTTTTTGATACAGCTGATGGTGTCAAGCAGACCTATATCAATTCTTAAAGTCAACTTATGATTTTCATGTAGTCTTTCCACCCCTCTACCATGTCTTTAACCAAAGTTGAGTCTTGTCTGTGCACATGCGTTAGAATTTGATTATATTGCAGGTTGAGGGAACTAAGAATGACTGTTTTAAACCGTTATTGCATCGAGCAATATTTTAATGGCTCAATTATTTCAGAATGCGTATGTATCTAGGAATAAATAGTTAGACTATACTGTGATCTTAGTAAAATGGTATAAGTAATATACCTAATAGTGATAAATAGAGGCCTGGGAAAAATATATGACTTCAGAAAAACTAAAAAAGTTGGAAATTTAAAAATAGACTTTGGCTAGACATCCTGTACATCATTTATATATTTTAAAATGTATTTTACACACGCAAAATAAAACAAAATGTATCTTTTTTTACTAGATTGGCTACATAGACTTTAATATGCAAATAATGGTCAATTAGGTCGATTTCAATGATAATTAACCATATAAAATTACAAATACTTTTATCAACGAGAAGACATCATTCTTTTTTGCATTTTTTGCACGAAATTGTCAGAAAAAAAGAGTGCCAACAACACCATTGCAAAGAAAAATTCTTATTTCTTTTTAAGGAAAACCTCTTTTTATTTTTAAGTTAGTTTATAATATATATTTTGAAGAAGGTACAGGAAAGGTGGATAGAAAATATATTTTATGTAATTTGTTCCTTTTCATGTTACTATCTAATTGTCCTATAATCTTTTACCAAATTCCCTTTCTCTCCATTTTGTGTTTTTTTGTTTCATCTTTTAGGAAAGTGCCTTGCATATTTCACACTCTTCCCTGTTGAGTTCCGATAGAATGAAACCTAGATTGGGGGATTAGTCAGTAATGATCAAGTTTCTTCAAGAGGCAGCCATTGCCTCTTTGTCCAGTGGCAGCAATGTAAAGTGAAAACACTGTTCTTCTTATATTGTAAAAGCCATACTGTATTAGTTCCCTTTTTACGTTTTCTATCCACCTTTCCTGTACCTTCTTCCAAATATATATTATATAAAAATCATGAATTAAAGTCCCCATTCTAAAAAAAAATCCCTCTACCAAATACCATTGGTAAAGAATTAAAATAAGTGTTTTATATGGTTTTTATGAAAGTCATATTGTGACCAAAGGCAAATATCTAAAATTCATTCATGAGAAATTTCACTGTAATTTTTCTATCATTAGTACTAAACATCTAAAGTCTTGAATTTTTTTTTGAGGGGGGGTGACATTTTATTTACTTTTAAAAGCAAAATCCAATAACTTTATTTACCGTAAATCAGGTTCTCTAGAAATAGGGTATCTAAACATCAGACTTTGACCTAGGATGGACACGAAGGTCAATTTTTTATATTGCTGTTTGCTGGTTTCATGTCAAGCGAATAAAAAACGCTGATACATTTCTTGAAAGTCTACTTAATCTATCATGTTTCTCCAGATTAACTAGTTTGTGTCACCGAGTCACTACTCTCATCGAAACAAATAACTTTTGTGGGTGATCAAACATTTTAAAATAGCTAAACAACTATAAATATTTTCAAAGTGTCTACATTATGTGCTACAAAAAGCACATTTAATCTTGAACCATTGTGATCAAATATATCGGCTGTGAACAAGCTATCATATCACGTGGATATCACTAAATCTGCTACCGCTTTTTAAGTGAATAAAGTACCCAAAAAAATATGATATGTAATGTGCCAAGTCAATAAAGTGTGTGCACTCCCACAGGCTTTACATTAATAAAAATCAGCAAATTAAATAAATATAAATTTGAACAATTTTTGTTAATTTGATGTATTAGTAAAATTATTTGGCATTTAAACCAAAATGTAATATCTACTTAATAAAGTAAAAACCTGCACTGGATTCAATGAATAATGAAAAGAGAATAGAAGAACAAGGCCTAAATACTTAAAATAGAAATATATAATATACACATATGTAGTTTTCACATTTTAAATTCTGCACATCAAACTTCTTCTTCAGCAAGAACTTTGGACCATATCTACTTATATATTTTTGCATGGGTGCTTGTATTTGTAGAGTATTTATGTTATACTATAATATCATCAATATGTTTTCATTTTTATATTAGTGTTCCACCTATGAACTAGAACCTTGTGTAAATAAAAAATATAACATTCATTGTAGTTTTGAGTTTCTGAAGGTTTGGAAATTCTAGGATTCTTGGCTTTGTATAATATGTTAAGCCATTACCATTTATAACCTGTGTTTGAGATGAGAAGGGACTATGCTAAGACCAACACTTTAGATAAAAAATTAGAAAATGTTGATTTCAATAGTTTTATCAACATTTTCTAAAATATTTTATTTCAATTTGATACCATATATTGGTGGTGAAACATAGAAATAATAGAGTAGTTGAAGGAAGAATCAGAGGACAGGGCTTTGGTGGTTTATGTTCATGACAGAATAAATTTACTGTGGGTTTAACCTTTCATAGTGATGAAGTAATAGTCGAGGACTGGATGCTGTGCCTGTTCTAGTTTTAAGTTAGATTATAAGGCATATGAAGATACGAAAGGCCTAGCAAATCGGTAGTGGAAAATATATGGCTTGAATAAAAAACTGCCATAGGCTGGAAATCGTAATGGATATAAAAAAAAGTACATGGTGAGCCACGAAATAACCAAACCGCTTTCCCACTTGATGATACAAGTTGTTTTTATAATCACTGTACTCCTATGATGCACATGCCTGTCTGGAGAGCCAAGCGTCACCATGTACCTAGCACACCATATCACGTAACCATACCATGCTTATCGTAACTTACCAACCACCAACAAACCACACAAAATAAGCAGGGTTTGGTTTTTCGGGGCCCATCCTGTAGTAGACCATTCAACTTGGTTCTAACCTTATGAAAATGGGCGTTTCAGGAAATATTATAATTTTATGAACTACAGATATGTAATATATATCATATTAGGTTTATTTTTTGTATTTTTACTTCAAGCAATTTTTTTTAATTATTACTTTGTCTATCTATAAATCATTAATTACTGAAATATATTATATATTTGCATCCAATGTCCTTTTTGGCATTTGTTCCTTTCTAAATGTCCTATCATTCTTTACCAGTTGGGAGTTTCACACTCCCTCCTGATGAGTTCTGACAGAATGAAACCTAGGTCTTGGGAATTGTGCTTGTGCCTAGCAGGTCACTTGCTCAATCTTAACGTGGTTTGGTTCTCACCAGATTTACGGCGTTTAGTTTTTACAGCAAGGGTTTTTCTCAATAAAAGTTGTTAGTGATTAAAGAATCCTCGGCAGTTAGTCACCGATGGTAAACCACTCTGATCTCCATCATCATAGTGTTATCACATAGTGTCTGTGAGAAATAAGAGTTTTTTTTTATGGCAAAGATAATTTTATACATACCTAATCACGCCGTTCCCTTCTGGGTTGTAAAAGACTAATACTGGATGCCCCTCATTGGAACGCCAGTTTTAAAAGCCTTAAATACTGCCCCTCGTTGAGTACGCCAATTGTAAAACATGTAATTTAAACAATAAATATTGGACTAGATGTTGAGATAAATCTGCCCAAGAAATGAGAAAAACTGTGTTTTGCTGTCACAACAACAATTTTATTTGTCCTTAAGTTGTTTTGTAAATAAAATAAACCACCACTTAATGTTGTAAAACACTTCCATCTCGTCTGCCGTAGCAGAGTAGAAAGACAAGAATGACGTGTCTAACCAGCTAGCGTCCTCTCGAGTCGAGCTGTGTCAACCCAGACCACTCCTTGCTTTCTTTCCATCGACCAATAGGGTTATTTTTTATATTAGCGCGCATTTAGGAAAACAGATGTGCTACTCTGCACCTGCTATTTGTTTACTGCGTATTACAACACGGAAGTAAAAACCTTGTTTCTTGCACGTGCAGTTAAAATAAAAGAAAAAGAAACATGGCCGTAGTATAGAAAAGATGAGTTTACATTATATTAACTGAAAAGAAGAAATATTAATATATTTACTTTAAAATATGATCGCGAATATTAAAAAGACAGGAAAAATCGATATCATTACAGGGTTAGCCATAAAAGTGTGCATGTAGCTCAAAAGCAACTCAGTACTTTATTTATCCTCGCTAACTTTCTTGATACTTACCAAACAAATATAATCTTTTATTCTTAAAACTCTTAATGTTTCTCTTTTTTACACATTCCTCTGCAACATATAACCATGATTTGCATGACCTACCCCTTCCTTTTGATTTACATACTTCCAGCATATATTTGTTTCGTTTCTCCCTACGAGATGGGGGTTTGAATAGTCCCGCAATATCACCTGCTTGCCGTAAGAGGCGACTTAAAGGGGAAGCATTTGTACATGACATACCTCATGCTGGACAAGCTTTCCTATATCTTCACTTTAAGATCTTTTTCTTTCTCTTTATCTCTCTTTTCTTCTTACATCCATTCCTCTCCTCCCTTTATCTCTGTTTTCTTCTTGCATCCTTTCCTCACCTCCCTTTATCTCTCTTTTCTTCTTACATCCTTTTATATCCTCCCTTCCCTTTTTCTCTCCTTCATTCTTCTCCTTTACCTTTCTCTCTTCTCCTTTCTCTTTCCTTCCCTTGTCGTTCAGTTCTGTGCAAAAGCTTTTAGGTCCTGCATTGACAACCTTGGTAACTTAAATGGATTCCCTCAGACAACGATTGGGTACCATTGCACATAAGTACTTTTATGATAGTGCGCCGGCAGCATTATCTAAGTAGAAGGGCCTTAGATATAACAATAACCAAGTACCATACTTTGACAAAAGATCGATTTCGTTCATGAGGGTTCCAGACATAAAATTAGAACTTTCCTGCATCCATTTGCTGCAATGACTTCTCTCCTTCTGATATCCCATATGTTTGGGCTCCCCGTCGGGAAGGTTAATGGGGGCTCGTGTGCTGAAACCAACTTATATCACCCTGGGTCTACGATCCGAATACTGTGCCGGTTGTCTCCTAACGGATTGACCGAAACCATTGCCACAACTGACACCTCACTGTCCCCTGGTATTGTTTCGCCAAACACAGCTGGCATTTAGCTGCTCGGTCCCCCACATAGCAATCATAATGAAAAAAGGTGGAAATGAGTAAGACATTTCAGCCCCGCTTCCTGGTGATGTCTCTAATAAAGGATGGTGAGAACCTAAGACCTGCCAGCATATTGATGGTGTCAAGCTAAAAGGGAATAAGCAACATTTTGAAAATGTTTCAGTAGGAGCTTTAAATATATTTATTTAATACTGATTCTTTCAATTCCTAAAGTGATTGGTTCTTCTTAAAGCTTAAACTTCTTTATTCAAGAAAAAATATAAGAATAGTTGAATTTAATAAAAAAAATTGTTTTAAATTAAATAATAGTGATACGTTGGTTATTCCCTTTTAGCAAGTCATGTCATAGGTATTATAATGGTTATTACCGACGTTCACATAGTTATTCCCTTTATGCTTACCATAATTTTGCTATTAAATTCAGTTATAGCTTACTTTATCTTAAACTTCAGTACTGGAACTTCGACATTCAACTGTTCCTCAAATTTTGCACGAGGCCTAGCCTATTACTGTTCATGAGGGTGAAACAAAAACACTCAACTTATTTAAAATAAAATACTCTAAAAAAATTGGAAACACTGAATTTAAGTTACTATTTAAACAAAGAAAAATATGAAAGTTATTCAACATCTTGCTCACACTCGCTATTTTGATCTCTATCTTCGTCAGTATCCATCAACACGATAACTGTAGGTCTGTTTGATAATTTAATGTATTCCTCGTGGTATATATTTGGGATTATTTTCTTCCTGTAGAGGGTTGTTAGATCTTTGTATTTGGGTGTAGATATAGGAAGACGTGTTTTGTAGAGTGGCAGTGAGTGACATCTGACAGTTTTATTATCTCTCTTTGTACTAATTTTGCATCCATTAAATGGTCCTATCTTTAAATATTGGAAATTTTCTTCATTTGCAGAATATTTAATTGCTACACAATCAAATCCTTTTTCAAGCTTGGCCATCTTAATTTCACTGAATTTAACTTTTTCACCATTTTGAAGATTTTTTTCTCTTAAATGGCATTAAATATTCCTCTATCGGCGCCCAGTCTTTTATCTGGTTGTGCTTCACAACAACTGAGTATGGATTTTTTACTCTTGAATTGGTAAGAATTGTTGGCCATTCGGTTGGTGCCCAGACTGTTTTCCCTTTGATGAAGTTTTCTATAGAAGCATGCATAGAATCTACAGGCATGTATGTGTGACCTTGTTGGAGAAATTTTAAAGTTATGGGTTTAATATTATCCGATGTCTTAAACAATTTTTTTTATTGTAGACAGAATTCTATGGTTTTTATTCTGACCAGGGCAGTTATCACAGTACAGGGACTGTGTTTTGACTTTCAGCATCTTACACTGATTTAAAGCAATAATATAACAGAGTAAAGTGGCTAAGAGTATGTTCACCATGCTAAGAGTATGTTCACCAGTATTTTCCTGAAACTATGGAAAAATAACTTGTTAAAATCAACCTCAGATAATTATTTTGTATCAGGCTTACTTCATGAATGTTATTTCTACTGTCAACATCTTCTAAATATAAATATAGCATTGTAGCAATTTCATTTGAGCCTTTTTTACCATCAGATTCAGTCCATATACAAAATCCATCCTTTTTGTTACTTTCATAAAAACATAAGTTGTACACATTGTATTTCCTTGCATAATAAATCAAAGTGCTATTGCCATGAGGTGTCGTCAAGGTTTTTTGCAGGTCAAAGCTTATACATAAAAAATTATTTTCATTACTTCTTTTCTGGTCATGGCGAAACTTTTCGAGACTCATCTCAACTTTAGTCCGGCACTCTTCATATTTCTTTCCATCTTCTTCACTTTTTTCTAACTCCGATTTTCATGTGAAGCGTTAGCATAAATAACACTTATCTTTCGTTACACATGATAACAGCCAATCTCTTTGTCTTTGTTTGTCTTCAAATCCCCAACCGATAGTGAGAAAACAAACTATGTATGTCATCATCAGTAAAAGTTGTACATTAATTTTGACAACGTTTACCTATGCAATTGTTTGCCTTCAGCTTGAACACCGTTGACACGTCTCTAGGTTTTTCCAGATGTCTTCATTTGTTTTCTCATTTCATTTTTTGGCATTTGTCGCGAATTTTTTTTTCCCGCCTTCTCCTATCGTCTCATCTTGATTAATATTACACTCTGTCTTCAGGTAATGGTGGCACAGACCGATAAAAATGTGTGCCTGCAAATTGTTTGCATACAGTACACTTCATAACAACAGAACAAACGGTTCTCCTACCCTTTACAATCCAGAACCGCTCTCTAAGTAAGCTCAAAACATCCTGCACTCCCTCATGGTTTGCCTTGACATGTGTCTCATGAATCAATCTGGTGACCACTGGATGATCAGAAGGCAATAAGGCTGGATATCTGAAATCTGACACATCCTCCCGTTCCGATATTCGTGTTTTCAGACGTAGAACATCTTTGGCGTCCACAAATAAATTCAGTGACTTGACAGGTTCAGCTGAGAACAGGTACAGGCACAGGCACTGTCATGAGGCCTATTCAACGATTGTATTGTCTCAAGGCAACAGGATCAAACTCAAGGCCTAAAGGTACGCACTCTAGCTTGTCGAATGTACCGACAGATACGTCTTTAGAAGAGGGAGATCAAAAACCTCCAAAAGATACTTTTTTGGACAAACGGACCAGAAAGGGTAGAAAAACTACTACTCCAGCAAGATATTTAACATAGTGAAATTATTACGTTTTGTGTTTAGGTGTTAAAAGGAAGAATGACTCAAATACTTTGAACTTCATCAAAGTGATATTGTCTTTGAAAATTCCTTAATATGTGTTGTTTTGAGTTAGAAACTCAAGTTGGGAGAATGTCATATTGTTTTCAATAGATAGACTTGTTAGTTATTGTTTCATAATATGGCTTCTTATATGTCTATGCCTCTAATAATGTTTTGTCTGTGTTGTGTTTTTATATCGTATGTTCTTTGTCTTTTGTTCAGTTAATTGTCGGCATTTTGTGGCTGCACTAAACATGACAAATTAAATAGTGTTTATGTACAACGCTTCCTTATCTTTACTAAAACATTATTCACACAGTTATTCCCTTTTAGCAAGTCATGTTATAGGTATTATAATGGTTATTACCCATGTTCACACAGTTATTCCCTTTTTGCTTACCATAATTTTGCTATTAAATTCAGTTATAACTTACTTTATCTTAAACTTCAGTACTGGAACTTCGACCATCAACTGTTCCTCAAATTTTGCAAGAGGCCTAGGTTATCACTGTTTATGAGGGTGAAAAAAAACACTCAACTTATTTAAAATAAAATACTCTAAAAAAAATTTGAAAACACTGAATTTAAGTTACTATTTACACAAAGTAAATAATGAAAGTTATTCAACATTTTGTTCGTTCTCCATATTTTGATCTTCATTGCAATTAATTGAAATATTAATGGTTTTAAGTTTGAAAAAAAAAATCTACTTTAAAAATAATTTAAAACACTGGATTTAACTATTTACACAAAGAAAATAATAAAAGTTATTTAAAATCTTGCTCACTCTCCCTTTTGATCTCCATCTTCCTCGTCAGTATCCGTCAACACATTGAGAACTGTAGGTCTGTTTGATAATTTAATTTATTCCTCGTGGTAGATATCTGGGATTATTTTCTTCCTGCGGAGGGTTGTTAGATCTTTGTATTTGGTTGTAGATATAGGAAGACGTGTTTTGTAGAGTGGCCCTGGCTGACATCTGACACTTTTATTAGCTCTATCTGTACTAATTTTGCGTCCATTAAATGGTCTTATCTTTAAATATTGGAAATTTTCTTCCTTCATTTGCAGAATATTTTAATTGCTACACAATCAGATCCTTTTTCAAGCTTGGCCATCATAATTTCACTGAATTTAACTTTTTCACCATTTTGAAGATTTTTTTTTCTCTTAGATGGCATTAAATACTCTTCTACCGGTGCCCAGTCTTTTATCTGGTTTTGTTTCACTACAACAATTGAGTATGGGTTTTTTACTCTTGAACTGGTAAGAATTGTTGGCCATTCGGTTGGTGCCCTGACTGTTTTCTCTTTGATGAAGTTTTCTATAGATGCATGCATAGAATCTACAGGCATGTATGTGTGGCCTTATTGGAGAAAGTTTAAAGTCATGGTTTTAATATTCTCCGATGTCTTAAAATTTTTTTTTATTGTAGACATAATTCTATGGTTTTTATTCTGACCAGGGCAGTTATCACAATACAGGCTTACTTCATGAATGTTATTTCTACTGTCAACATTTTCTAAATATAAATATAGCATTGTAGCAATTTCATTTGAACCTTTTTTACCATCAGATTCAGTCCTTATATAGCATAATCCATCCTTTTTGTTACTTTCATAAAAAGACAAATAGTACACATTGTATTTCCTTGCATAATAAATTAAAGTGCTATTGCCATGAGGTGTCGTCAATGTTTTCTGCAGGTCAAAGCTTACACATAACAAATTATTTTCATTACTCCTTTTCTGGTCATGGCGAAACTTTTCGAGACTCATCTCAACTTCAGTCCGGTGCTCTTCATATTTCTTTCCAACCTTTCACTTTTTTCCAACTCCGATTTCCTTGTGAAGCTTTCGCATAAAGAACACTTATCTTTCTTCATATGATGTATTCCAATGTTAAAATCTTTGCGCCAAAGTTTTTTTAAAAACGCCACCACTAACATAATTTGAACCCGCTTCTTTACAAAAACTGACATTATTGCGATAAATGTTTTCTAAACTTCCCATCTCAGCAGGCACACACTTGCGAGATGTAGATGCTGTGCAGTAATGTGACGGTACAGCTGGAAGGTTTTCAATATATCGATTAACCGTGCTGGGCAAGTCATCAGATGTCTTGTGGGCAGGTTTTTTCCCCCTAGCATCGGGTTTAGCACTGAATATATCGGACTTATGCACTATGGTATATTCGATAAGCTTCATGCTAATATTTAGTGTAGCGAACATTCTCCCTTATTACAGTTCTAGCTCTAATTGATTCTTTACTTGTCCTCCTTCCAACATCTTTTTTCATTACACCCAATAACAGCCAATCTCTTTGTCTTTGTTTGTCTTCAAATCCCCAATAGTGAAAAAACAAACTCTGTCTTTCATCACCAGTAAAACTTGTACATTCATTTTGACGTTTACCTATGCATGGATTGGGCTGCAATTGTTTACCTTCAGCTTGAACACCGTTGACAAGTCTGTAGGATTTTCCAGATGTCTTCATTTCTTTTCTCGTTTCATTTTTTTGGCATTTGTCGCGATTTTCTTTTTCCGCCTTCTATCGTCTCATCTTGATTAATATTAATATTTAATGACTCTAAAGTAGTATTAGTATTTATTGTGTTTGTCTCTGGGCTCTCGTCTTGGTCCGTGTTAAACTTATCTGTCATATTGCTTGGATCAACAAAAATATTTACAATATGATTAACATCTATAACAAGTGTCCTTACAAATAATAGTATTAACAATGTCTTGATTTTGTTCTGGATTTTCAATTGCGTCCAGTTTATCTACACCACTCAGTGTAATAATGTCTTCATTGTTAATACTAATCACAATTTCTTGATCTAGGTTCACACTTTCAGTATTATGGGGGGGGTAGCCGATAAGTGACAGTATTTATTGTGTTTGTCTCTGGGCTCTCATCTTGGTCCATGTTCAACTTATCTCTCATATTGCTTGGATCAACAAAAATATTTACATCATGATTAACATCTATAACAAGAGTGTCCTTACAAATAATAGTATTAACAATAAAGTCTTGATTTTGTTCTGGATTATCAATTGCGTTCAGTTCATCTACGCCACTCAGTGTAGTAATGTCTTCATTGTTAATACTAATTACAATTTCTTGATCTAGGTTCACACTTTCAATATTAATGTCATTCTCAACTAATTTTGATTGTTCATCATTAACAGAAACATTAAACTCCTGAGTAAGGTGACGAAGTTCATCATTGTCTACAATATAATAATCACCTACAGGTACAGAATACTCAAGATTAAATAATGTTTCGCAAAGTTTACCATTATTTTGTGTATTATCAGACACTTGTTGCTGCTTCTTTAGAGCTAAATGAACTAATTTCTTACCTCTGCTTAAACGTTCCATTTTAATTAAAACTAATCTGAAACTATTCAAAACTAAAAACTGCTCATAACAGCAAAAAAATATGAATCTTCAAACCAGAACTTGTAAACAAACAAAATCACATTCTCAGATGTCATATATCAGGACCTAGACAAAACAATCAATAATAATTAATTCAGTTTACTTTACCTCTTTATATAATTCAGTAGTTTCTTAGTTGTTTAATAGAGAGAAATTAAATAAATTATGGTTTTGACAGAAGAAAAAAATATTTTTATTGTTCTATTATGTATGTTGATTATTCCCTTTTTGTTGGACAACCTAGAAGAATAACTGTTGGTTATTCCCTAAACAAATAAATAAATAGTTGATTATTTAGCTTATTTTTGTGTTTTCAGTTATATCCTTTTAGCATTTCATTTAAAATACCCTCTGCTATTACGAGAAGGTATTAACTGAATTTCGAAAAAAATGTTGGTCATTCCCTTTTAGTTTGACACCATCTATTTTATTTTGTCCGTCCTCTAAATATATATGAATGGTGCATTGAAAGCAGACGTCTCGATAAGAAAACTGCGTGATGGCACTATAATGATACAGACTGTTACTGATGATCAGTCATCCAGGATGATAATCTATAAAATACCGTTGAGTAATACGGCTCATATACTGTAGAATGTGGAACCATTCAGTTTCCTCAATTTTTGCAAGGGAGTGGTCACTTACTATGACCTCGACCGCGTAATCATTGAGATCTGGTAGGATTTTCCCCTAGGAATGTCACCGAAGTCTACCGTATTGTCACCAAAAAGACGGATACGTATATCTTCACTTTTGAGACTCTTACCATTCCAAAGACGGTCCGAGCAGACTTAACCGTGCTCAGGGTCCCTAACCCTTGGTGCTGTTTTCAGTGCCAGAAATTTGGGCATACGAAGCTGCATTGCTGTGGCAAGTCAAACTACGGATTGCGGAAGGGAATTTCACGATACACCGTGTGAGTCTCTTGAGTTCTGCGTCAACTGCAAGGGCCCGGTATTCTTCCTGGTCTTGGGCCTGTCCGAAATGGAAGGTAGAGCATAAAGTCTGGATATTAAATCTGAAAAGGAGATATCTTATGTTCAGACATGCAAGGAGCCAACGTCCCAGTATCTTCTGGATTATCCAAAGCCTCTCCTTAAGCGAGAGAGTCAGAAAGACAAAATGACCTAAAAAGGTCTTAAATTCTTAAATTAATTTTTATTTTTAAGAGATAGTGTCATGGATTGCGTGGATGATAATAGTTTAAATTGATAAGTAATGTCGCTACTATGGAATTATAGGGGTTTATATGCTCGTGTAGAAGAAATAAAACTAATGACTGTTTTCCTGCATCCTTCCATCTTGTGTTTGCAGGAGACCCACTTACACCCTACTGATAACCCGATACCTCGTTGGTATGATAAATATTGTACCGACAAGCCACTATTTGATCGGGCTAGCAGAGTTGTGGCTATACTCACGTAGAAATATAATATATCATAAGTGTATAAATATTATATCTGATCTCCAAGTAATTGCTGTCCGGGGGTGGAGGTGACAGTATCTTTCATCTTCCTCCCGCCAGGTGGGGCGGGGTGGTTCACCTGGACCACTTTGGAAGCAATCATTTTCCCATTCTCTTTCCACAATTTCTAGATCCGCCCAGTACAGCACGAGCAATCATTTTCCCATTCTCTTTTCACATACTTCTAGATCCGCCCAGTACAGCACGAGCAATCATTTTCCCATTCTCTTTTCACCACTTCAAGGTCCGCCCAGTATAGCACGTATACCCCAATGGGTGCTTAAACATTGTCTGCGGTAAGTTTCGCGAGCTCGCCATATTCGTTGGACCTTGCTCTCTTGACGTCGATACTAGGACAGTACATTTTACTTCTACGATCATCACCGTGGCGAGGGCTTCCATAACCAAATCCACGCCATTGCCATGGTTCCTGTTGGAACCAGGAGTGCCAGTTGGCTATTTCTAGCCTTTAAAGGGTCCTACGTATCTTTCAATGACGACTTATTTGGAGAATCTGGAGTCGTTCCGGATTCTACGTGCTCGAGCTCGCCATTTAATTTGTAAATGCAGAAGGGTGTCTTGGAGACAGTTTATTTTGACTCTCACATCCTTCACTCCAACAACTAAGGTTTGGAATGATATTCCTAAATTAAATAGTAGCCATAATTCCATAAATAATATATTTGCCCTCATGTCTAACGGTTTGCTTGTCTTTCCCCCTGTGGAGGTCGTCAATGTATTTGGCTCGATGTTTGCCACAATTTCTAGCACTGCGTTTCAATGTGGGATGGGGTTTAGTATAGTCCCGCAGTAACCCTTGGTTGTCGTAAAAGACGACTTAAATAGGAGGCCTGTGTGCAGGAAGTACCTCGTGCAGAACAAATCTATCCCAAATCTTTCTTTACACCTTTTCTTCTTCCTTCTTTTTCTCTTTGTTTCCTTCATTTCCTTTCTCTTTAATTACCTCTTTCTTTCCTTCCCCTGCTGTTCAGCCATGCACAGAGGCGTTTGGCCCCTCCATTGATGACCTTGGTAGCTAACACGGCTCTCCTTGGATGATTATTGGATAACACTTTTTTTGAGCTCCTTCATGAAAGTATGCCGGTTGTAATATCTTAATAGAAGAGCCTTAGGAATGACAATAACCGGATACACTACTTTGAGAAAAGATCGGTTGCGTTCATGAAGGTCCGGACGTAAAATTGACACTTTCCTGCACACACTAGCTGCGATGACTTCTCTCCTGGCGATGCCCCATGCGAAATTTGTCATGTCTAGCGTCGTATAGGGCCTCATGTGTTAAAACCAACTTGGATCACCCTGGGTCTACGATACGAGTATTGTGCGGGTTATCCCCAAAAACGGTATGGTCGAATCTTTTGTCGCAGCTAACACCCTACTCTCCGCTGGCACCTTACTGCCAAACTTCGCTGGCAACTCATTGCCCGGCCCCTCACAGAGCCATAATAATGGATAGGGATGAAAATGGGAAAGGCCGTCTAGTCCGATATCTAATAATAAGGAAATGGTGAAGCCTCGGCCCCGTTTTCTGATTATGTCTCGAGTGGAGGAAGAACAAAACCTAAAGCGTGTCAGCCCATTTATCCTCGAAAGAGTGATAAATGGTGCAGCAAAGTCAAATATTTCAAGGGACTTCAACGCGAATAAACTGATGTGGGGTTCAAATTTTACGGACGTCCGTTGGAGGATGGTAAAGGATTTTTTTTTCTCGGGAAACCTGGGGTTAATGAACACCGGGACCCATACACGTTTCTCCACCCCTCGACCCCTGCTTAGAACAAGCTGCGGTCCATCAGGGACGGTTTGTCGTGGTGGCCCTCTTTTATACGAAAGTCTAGAAGAGAGGTGGTCATCGTGACGAGGCTCCGTGGCGGGCATACTTCATTGACCCATGGATTTTTATTGAGAGGGGATCCACTTCCAGTGTGTGAGTTTTGTGATGCTCCCCTTAGTGTGCACCACATTTTGGTGGAGTGTCGCAAACTAGCCCCTATCCGCCTGGCTCTTGATTTTAAAGGTGACCTACATTTTTTATAACGTGATAGTGCGGATGGAGTTATTTGTTTACTCCGTTTTATACGCCAGGCGGATCTTTTTAATGCCATTTGAGTCACTTTTATAAAGTGACTCATTTGTATGTGTCTCATATTGAGACCTTTTTTTTAAACATTTTAGTGTACTTTAATGTGTTGTTTTGTCTTTTTAACAATTTTTAGTACACTTTGACATGTTTTTTTAACAGACTATTATATTAACATGTTAGTCTTGTCTTTTTAACTAATATGTTGTTTTAATATGTTTTTTTCTCTATTTATTGGCGTGATTCACCTGCGTTTTTTTTAAGCAGGTGTTTCACTGTATTCTTACTGAGCCCATTTGAGTACCCCATGGAGTGTCCCAAATGGGTATTTTTACATTGTGTCTTCTCCTTTCTATAGAAACAAGTGAATATTTTGACTCTCTCCTATGGAGATTTTACCATGTATATATATTATGTTAAGGCCCTAATGACCTCTTTGTGTCGATGGGCCTCTAAACACCAATAATAATAATACTATCTGATATGCAATGTGGCTTCCGCCATAACCGATCCACGTTGGATCACCTTGTTCGCCTTGAGATAGCAGTTGGTGCTGCCTTCTCCCATAAACAGCACCTCTTGGCTGTCTTCTTTGACTAGGGGAAGGCGTACGATACCACTGGGCGTACGGAATTTTAACTTTTTAATTCAGGGTTGCGAGGCAACCTCCCTGTTTTTATAGATAATTTTATATCAGATAGGCACTTCCCGGTAAGGTGAAATAATACGTTATAAGATTATTTTATTCCATAAAATGGGGTGCCTCAAGGCAGTATTTTAAGCTGTACGATGTTCGCCATCGCAATAAACGGCATTGTGAACAACGTGCGCTTACCTATCCGTTCATGCCTTTTTGGGGATGACTACGCAATTTATTGCAGTTCATTGATTCTTCGCAGGGCTGAACGGCAGATACAACTCGCTGTAAACAATCTATGGTTGTGGACATCGCGTGGTGGCTTTTGCTTCTCCGCGGCCAAGATGACGGTCGTCCACTTCCATAGATTACGCGGAATACAGCCAGCCACCAATATTTTAAGGAACAAAATTATACCTGTCTCAGAGACCCTAAAGTTTCTGGGACTTTTATTTGTTTTAAACTATCTTGGATCCCCCACATCAATGACCTGAAAGCGAAACGTATCAAAGCATTGAATTTGCTTGAAATAGTTAAATCGCTCTTGGGGTGCTGTTAGGGAAACCTTGATGCGTCTCTATAGGGCCTTGGGGAGATCAAAACTTGATTACGTTAGTTTTGTTTATGGCTCAGCTAGACCTTCGGTATTAAAGATGTTACATAGTGTCCTCCATGCTGGCATTCGACTGGTTACTGGTGCCTTTCTTACCAGTCCAGTCGTCAGCATCTGTGCCGACGCCGGTGAGCCCCCTCTTTCATACCGGCGGTCCTATCTTCTGGCATCTTACTTGTCAAAACTGCATTGCATTCCAGAGCATGTTGCTTACCGTCCTGTGCTCCATCGTGTCTTTTATGAAACCAAATGGCCTAGTGTAAGGCAGGTTGGGATCGGGATGCTATCGGTTTTCGACACGTGTGGGATAATCTTGCTGAAGGCTATCCCCACATCTCCAGATTAAGTTCCTCTCTGGAAGATACGTTTTCCGAAATGCCATTTTGATTTTGCCATGTTTCCTAAAGCGACCACCCCACATATTATACAACGTGTATCTAAAACATTGCATCAAACTTTGCCAAGCTTTTCTTTGGGTTAAAATAGAATAATTCACATCAGCAACCTAGGCTCCATCTTGAATAATAAGGCCCCCTGCGGGACGGGGTTAGAATAGTCCCGCAGTAACCCCTGCTTGTCGTAAAAGGCGACTAAAAGGGGAGGCATCTGTGCTAGAGCAATCTTTTAAGAGATAAATATATAAATGATATAAACATTTGGCAGAAAAAGCATCACAAATAATAGTGATGTGCAAAGGTCACATTTTGTTAAGAGCCGGCCCCCTTTGAATAAAATACAACAACAAATCAAGGAGCGTAGGGTGTTGAGATTGTGGTTAAAGAACAATCCTTTTAAAAAAATATGCTTGACAGGCATTTACAATATTTAAATTTTTTAATTTGAGATACAATAACAACTCAAGAACTTTTAATCGTTATCAACCGTTGCAATTTCCGCAAAATCTGAGAGTTGTTTCTTGCCCCTGTCGTGAATTATTCAAGTATTTTCCAAGATTATCAAGTGATGTTTGGAGTGATATTCGTGATTTGTGCTTAAAATGATTGGAATTTGTTAAATATGAAGTTGGATGTCGGTATCAAAAGTCAATAAAAAAAATATAAGCAAAAAAACTTGAATAGACAAAATATTGTTCAATTTATTCCTCTCTGATTTCAAAAAATGTTCCTTTAGACACAATATGACTGTCATAATGTTAATAATGATAATTTTAGGGATGTGTGAAACAAATGCTAGCTTTAACTTCACTTTTTCTTAAACTGCTGCTTCAAAGCTTCGCCAATAAAAATAATGAAAGCTAATATACCCGAATTATGGTCCCAAACACTCTACTTGGCAAGCTGGAGGGGTTCTACGATTATGATAAGATTATAGTTATTGTAATATTCATCTAGCTTTTCTAGCGCACTCTTTAAAATCCAAGTTAAAATTAATGTAACTATAAACTTTTCAAATTTGTAATCTAGTAATATATTTAGTTCGTTTCAAGCTTGCGTTTTACCCCAAACTCCCCAAAATAAACGTTTATGTGGGTGTGGAATAGCTCAACCCGGTAGATTTTATAAACACACTCAAATTTCATAATTTGTGTTTAATGTTTCTTAACCCGCCATTTTTATTATTCATTTTAGCCAACATAGTGGCATATTTATTGTATAAACTAAATATAAATTCTGGATAAATAGATGATTTTAATGAAAATTATGATTTAAAATAAATAAGATATTACTAATATGACCAAAATAAAATAATATATTTTGTAGTTTTAATATAAACTGTTAGATTTTCTCTATTGCATTTCTGATTATAACTAAATGCCAAACTGACAAATGTACAAATTAAGAAAATGGCGGCTAGTATTCCCGGTGTGTTTGAAGATTCACTTAAATCTCAAATTGAAAGTTCCAAAGTCTTGGTTGTGGGTGCTGGGGGTATTGGTTGTGAAATATTAAAGAACCTTGTGCTGTCTGGTTTCAAGGATATACAGATTGTAAGTTAAGTTGTATTCTACGTTATAAATTAAACCTTGTGAGTTAGCTTTTTATGAATGCCATGCACACTGCACAGTTTCCCATATTATAGTTTAAGAATGTAAATTAATAAACTTTTTATACACTAATAACTTTGTAGAAACACCTTTACACTGACTTTGTTGATAATTTTGGTAAATTATAATAGTGACGCTACTGTTTGATAAATAGCTATAGTACACGGAGCATAAATTGATTTAAAGCGCCAGGATACAAGGGCTACTTTAGTTTCTAAAATTATTGACTTATGTAGGCCCTATAAAAATATTAGTAAACAAGTGGTGATTTTAACTTTTAGGTCCGCAATATTGATTAATCTACGTATACTTAAAAGTACACAAGTGGAATTGCCTGCCATTGCTTGGTTACTTCAGGCAACTTTTTTCATTGCTTCAAACATAGAAAAAAAATCATCAAAAATGTAAAATTCCAATTTCAGGGTTCACATGTTTGTGCACAGGGGCTACTGATTTTAAAATTTCAGCCCTTCGAATGCAGTAGATATCGCACAAAGCTCATGACACAGAGCGGAACTAACTTTTCATTTTGTTATTATAAGACTAAATTACTAATTAATATATTATATTGTTGCTTTGAAGTAGAACCCCAAGATATTACTTCCAGGAAATATCCTAATATTGAAAACAAAAATTGAAATTATACTAGGTAAATAGAATTAAAATAGAAGGGGAGAGTGGGGTACATTGGTACAAGTTGATTATTTTCCAAACAAAAACTTATACTAGTGCTTCTTTCTTTTAGATGTTGGTTACACTGTTTTACACTTCCTGTTTAAGTTTAGTGGATATACTCATTGTCTAGCAGTTACTAAAAAATAAAGCTTATTTTGTAGCTTCAAATGTAAGTAGGCTATTTATAATTTGTTTTGAAAGATTATTTATCCTAAGAAGGCTGTATTTAAAATTTACCTATTTATTAAAAATAAATTTTGATTTTCTGAGTTTTAATCCATTATTTAACCAAAAAGTGGGTAAATCCATGTGAAATCAACCAATGGTCTGGACCTTCACATCTCTGAACAAGATAATTTTTGGAACATTGGTTCTATTTATTAAATGGATGAAAAATATGAAATTTCAAATTCTTTTTACATTACATTTTTGAGTTAATGGCTTTCAAAGTTTTGGAATTCGTGTGATTTTGGCCGCATTTTAAAACCTTCAAATGGCTCTATCTCAAAAACTATAAGACCTAAAGAGGTGGAATGTGTACTATTCTCTTTAGGATTTTACAAGCTTTAATATGATATGCAACTTGACCATATTTAACAATTAATTTTTTTCCTAAAGAATTTAAAAAAGTATTTTTGTTAAATCTCAAAATCGAAATTTTTAATATTTTTTCTAAAAAATATATTTTATTTATACTCCTTTTGGGAGTAACATGTACCAAATTTGAAGATGGGATGATGATGGGATCACGTTGTAATAAATAGTTAAATATAGCAGTACCACAGCAAATTAATACAGAATGAGGTGTATTGTGTTGATACCCTGAGTATTTATGAACACCTGCAGTAACATAAACAAATTAATTGGGAAAATTGTTTCTACTCATTTAATTTATTGCTCTTTTAAAGTTAACCCTAAAACAATAAAAAACTAAATAATTTTTAGTTTTTTTTAATAGGGTCCATTAAAAAAATTCAAAACTTATGAAAAACCTTATGAGGTTTGAGCTTAGAATTAAATTTATTAATGATATTACATAGGCTACTGTAAAAGAAATTACTGCTCCTCAACAATGAATCTCAAAAAGTCATTTCAAATGAAGACAGTGATTCATGATAAGCCAAGCCCTGGGGAAAGTGAGTCATACACACATGCAGCAACCTGAACACTGCCATTGTTTTACTGCGACTGACAGACAAACAACATCCGTGCACTTTATTGGCTTGGTTTCTCAGTATTATTTCTTATTATTATTATTAGCACCGCATCTTATCTACCCGTTTGGGTTATACGCACTTACGCTAATGTGCAATGGTAGGGTGATTGTGAGATGAAATGGAGGACCTACAGTTTAATGTGGGATCAGAACCACGGTGGAGGCCTGGCATTCCCCCCATTCACAAGATGTATTGTCAGAGGTGAAGGAAGGGTTTGGTAATCTGATAAATCTGTGCCGCGACCGAGGATTGAACCCCAGCCGCCAGCACAGAAGACTAACACCTTACCCCTAGACCGCCAGGTCACCTATTATTTCTTATTGAAGTGACTTATTTCAGTGGCTTTTCTTATTGAAGTGACCTATTTCAGTGGCTTTTCTTATTTTAGTTTATGGACATGTAATTAAGACCTAGGCTACAATAATATTTTTTAGGGTTCTATTTTATCATTGTTTATTGCATTATCAGTCCTATTAGTACTGTTTCCTGCTGTTTATTTGTGAAGGGAAGATGGAAATAAATTGGGCAACGTTTTGTTGCAACCCATTTAAGAAAAAATCACACTGGGCCAAGAAAAAAGATCTTAGAAATGTGACTAGTTGGATGATATACTTAAATTACAATATGAGAAAAGACATGGAAATTTGTTCAGGTTCAACTATCAAAAGAAAGGCAGCCAGAGCTGTTGACTAATGAAAATATAGAAAAATAAAAAAATAATGAAACTGGAATTGTAAAACCTGGTACTAGTAGGTCTGAAGATCCTGAATTTAACTTTAATAGGTGAGTTGCCACTGGTAAAAAAAATGTAACAGTTTAAAAAAGTATCGCCATGAAAAGGTTGACAGAATAAAATGCAACAAAAACTGCATATTGAGCTTATTAATTACAAACCTCTATGTTAGTTTTTTTTTTTTCACTTTTGACATAGTCATACCTCATTCTGGGTGAATTTGCCACGTACCGCTGTATGCAACTATTTATTACAACATGATCCCATTGTCATCCCATCTTTAAATTTGGTATATATGCTCCCAAAAGTTATATAGAAAGAATATATTAAAAAAACACTTAAATATGGCCAAGTTGCACGTCATATTAAAGCTTGTGAAATCCTGAAAAAAATTGTACGAATTACACCTCTCTAAGCCTTATAGTTTTTGAGATAGAGCGATTTGAAGATTTTACAATGTGGTCAAAATCATGCGAATTCCAAAACTTTGAAAGGTATTAACTCAAAAAAGGAATGTTAAAAAAAATTGAAATTTCATATTTTTCATCCTTTCAGTAGATAGAACCAATTTTCAAAAAATATACAGTTGTACCATTGTGCCCCACCTTAAACTTTAATGGTGGCCTCCTTCTTACATACGGTTAAAACGCTAAATTTGTGAACCTAATTCTTGAATAAGCAATTAAAACGCTGAATTTGGTATTTTGGCCTGTTTAAATACCCTATATGAACCTAATTCTTGAATAAGCTGTTAAAACTAAAATAATGAAAATATTTTAAATTGTTAAAATTCAAAATATATTTTACCTACAAAATAGGCCTTTATTGTTTGTTGAACTAGGCCTTGATATAATTTTGGCATTAAAGCAGCCAGGAAATTCTATTAATTTATTTAATTTCACACATAGGTTCAGAAATGAGGAATTTAAAGAAAAAAAACTGACAGAACAAATATTTATGAGAAGGCTGTTGCAAGTGTCTTAAGTGCAATGATTAATGGAGGACCGACTGGAAAGCTCTCTGCGAGAGGCAGCAATAATTCATGGATTAAAAGTAATGACCTTATTTAATTGTCTAAAAAATTACCAAAAAAAATATACAAATATCTTTGAATGATCCAAATGATGACATATCAGGACCTAGTACTCAAACACTTTCTAGGCTAAAAGAACTGCCATTTAAAGTCCGTTCACCATAGGAGTTGTTTTCTGAAAGGCCTTTTTCCCAACCAGAAATCTATTATATAGTAGGATATTGGTAGGAAAAAAGACCTCTCAGAGTGTAATTCCTACCGTGAATGGAATATAGCTCAAAATATACCACAAAACAAGTTTTTACCAAAAAACACATGCTCTGAGATAATTTAATAATAGGTTCAAAAATACAATATGGATTAACATATCAGCAGGTGAGAAAATTTGCCCACATGTATGCCAAAAGATTAGGACAAAAAGAAGAGATTAAAATTCCATTTTCATGGACTGAAAATGAAGAAGCGGGGAAGTACTGGATGTTGGGATTCATGAAGCAATTTCCTAATCTCTGCCCAAGAAAGCAAGAAAATACTAGCTTGTCAAGGGCAACAAGTTTTAATGAGGCAAATGTTAATGCTTTCTTCGATCATTTTGAGGAAGCTTTAGAAAAATACAAAGTATCTTTAGACCGCTGTTAACAACCTTGATAAGACTGACAACCGTGAATCTCATGCTTCCCTAGAAGTTGCAGAGAAAATGGAATTCACTTTGCCACATTCCCGCCTCATTGCACACATCGTTTGCAGCCCTTAGATGTTGCTCTTTACGACCCATTTAAGCCACATTTAAAGACAGCCTTTAATAGTTGGATGTTAGCACATCCTGAGAGAACAATCGCCATCTATGAAATATCTGAACTGGCCACTTCAGTTTACACTTCAGCTTTCAGCCTTTAAAACATAGTTTCATCGTTCAAATAAACAGGCTTGTGTCTCCGAATCGTTCTGTTTTTTCAAATAAAGATTTTGATTGTGCTTTTGTAAGAGACCATCCTGCTCCCTCAGCTGAAGGTCCACCAAATGCAATAGTTACATCACAACCGGCCCCCTCTTCTTTGTCATCTGAAGACCTAATCAGGTCTTCAACAATAGAAAGCAGTAGCTTTATGCCAGACAAGGAAATGCCAAAAGTTGTAACACCAGAATCTGTGCGACCCTACCCAAAAGCCATGCCAAGGAAATTGTGTATCAAAAAATGCAAAAAAGGTAAATCAAGAATATTAACTTCAACCCCAGAAAAAAAATTAGTTAGAAACTGAATTGGAGTAAAGAAATAGGCCTAAGAAGCCATGCTGTGCAGTTAAAAGTTAGAAAACCTGAAAGGGAAGATTCTGAGTGTGACCTAGATGGGAGGTTTTCTGACAGCATTTTAGAATGCGACCTTAGTGACTCGGCTATGGATATGGCTGATTATGATGACATTGAAAGATGTTTCGGATTTGTGCCGAATATCAATGAAGAAACAGGAAAATCAAATGTAGGATTAAATGATTTAATCCTTGTGAGATTTTTTTTAAAAAAAGTGTTAAATACTATAGTAGCCCCACGGCTTCTTTGGTGCTGACTGACAGCTCACAGCTGACTTCTGACAGTCAACATTTAGGTATATACCTAAATTTTGACTGGCAGAAGTGGCAGCTGCTAAACACATGTTTTTGCAGATCATATGGTTCAGCGTAGGGATACGTAATTTGGTCTGGTAACTTTTCAAAGCTTTTAGCTGTCAGTCAGCACCAAAGAAGTCATGGGACTACTGTACATAGGACAAATTGAAGAAAAGATAAATGAGTCTGAATTTGTTGTGAAATTTTTAAGAAAAAAAAGATGGTTTCAAATTTTCTTTCCCTGATTTAGCTGACATTTCCACTATTGATATTACAGATGTAGAAATGATCCTCCCCCAACCTTCACTAGTAGGTGGAACATCAAGAGCTGTTTCTTTTATGTCATTTAATGTTAATTTTGCTGGTTATACCATCCTTTATTAGTTATTAATTATTATCAAGCATATAAGTATGGAATTACATGTAATAAGTAGGCTTAACCATTACTCAGCCTAGATAAATTATTAATAAACTATTTTATAACTAAAATATAGTTAATCAATAACAATTGCCCAAGATACTTACTTTTCTCATAGTTGTACCAATGTGCCCTACCATGGGGTACATTGGTACAAAAAACATTTTAGTTTAATTCAATTAAATGTCAATAATATGCATTCAATATCTTAATTTAAAAAAATTAATTTTTAACAGAAGTGTCAAAGTGTTTAATAAAATTTATTAAAGTTCAGTGCAAGCTTTTTCTTTTCTTTTTTAACTCAAACTACTTATGAATTTGTATTTAACATTAATTTCTAATCCTTTTCATTTTATAGAGGTATAAAAATTATATCACAGACCTAAACTATGTTGCCATCAAATAATTATTGTAATTCCGTCACATATAATTCTATCACGTATAATTCCGTCACACATTGTATTTTAATTTTAAGCCTCTAAACATTGTTCTAATGAATGCATTATTGGTTGCTTGAGCAAAAAGTATTTTGTCTGTTGAAAAAAAAGGGTAATCAGTGGAAGTATTTGGCCTAACTATACAGAGTTCTGACATGATCAAACCTTTTTTAAAGCCTGTTCTTCAGATGTGTGGGAATAGAGTTTGGTATATTTTACCCACATCTTTAAGTGATGAATAGTATCCACATCCTCGTGTGTTTTTAAGCTGAATAATTAAGCTATATGGTGAACTGGCGGTCTAGGGGTAAGGTGTCAGACTTCTGTGCTGGCGGCCGGGGTTCAATCCTCGGTCCCGGCACAGATTTATCTGATTACCAAACCCCTTCCTTCACCTCTGACAAGACATCTTGTGAATATGGGGAATGCCAAACCTCCACCGTGGTTCGGATCCCACGTTAAACTGTAGGTCCTTCATTTCATCTCACAATCACCCTACCATTACACATTAGCGTAAGTGCGTATAGCCAGAACGGGTAGTAAGACGTAGTGCTAATAATAATAAACTAGGCTATTCAAGTGTGTCGATCAGCCGAACAATGTTTATATCACCTAATTTTTTTTATAATGAGCTTATTTACATGTATATCTCTGCCTGAAAAAGCAGGTTATGCCTCTGGAAGCTTGTGTTCATTATGTTTGTGTGTGTTTTTCTATCTCTACAATTTCTCAACCAGTCACTTCAAATAAATAAGCCAAACCACTTTTTTAAATTGATGTTGTGCTTAGCTACATATTTATAGATCTTCTATTAGGTATGTCTGTTTTTATTGCTTAAATTTTCACATTAGTTTGAGGTATATAGCCTAGTTTATTTTTTTAAAGGGCGAACAAATAATTTCGTCACATATGCTAATGTTTATGTATATTTTAATAGTCACTATTCACTTAGAACGTAGTGGAGTGGTGATTCAGATTTGTAATTTTTTTTAATCTACTTAATTCACATAACTTTGGGATTGAAATGAATTGAGAAGCTGCATGGTTGACAAGACTGTAATTCCGTCACCATTTTTATTTATTTTTTCCCTGCTCTTTATCAATAAATTAAGATTTCCTTAAATCTATATGTGTATGCTTGCATTTGTAATGCATGTATATTCATAAAAAAAACTTCCATTCAAATTTTTTTGTGCAATAAAGTATTAAAATGCAGAACAAAAAAAGTGAATTCAGTAATTCCGTCACAAATGGAACTGCCCTACTTTCATTACCGATGTCTGTACAGAGAACCAATCAAAAATAGACTAATGAATATTGGTATGTGAATCAAAATTGAGGTATCACTGATACTGTATTGTAAGAAACTGTTACTATTTAACATAAAATAATCTTATTTTGATTCATCTATCTTTAATATTAGTAATTACTAGAAAAATTCAATAGACAAAAGCTATTGTTATTTTGGTTAAAAAGTAAAAACATGACTGCAAACAAAAGAATTAAAATCATGAAAATGTTGATTTCTTTTTATTGAATTTTCTGAAACAGTTTTATTTTGATGGGTTTGTTTGGAGAAATAATTGTAGCTTCTCATTGGTTAGTTCAACAATATCACACGGCAAAGAATTCTGAGAGAATGCACAAAATTACAAACCGTAGGCTTAAGGACCTTTTAAGTTTAAGATTTACAAACATACTGAGCTCACGTAATTATCTACGTAAGGCTATCTACTCTGGTATTATATCTCTTTAAGGAAAGTGATGTATTTTCACTTTTTGAGGTATTTCACATTCAATGTCCATTGCCTGTATTTGTCATCTATGTTATGTGTTCCTTTAATATGTTCCTATCTAGAAATGTCCTAATAGTCTTTACCTATACCTATTTCCTTTTTTCCCCTTTTGTATTTTTTGGTTTTCTCTTTTAGGAAGTCGCTTTGCGCATTTCACACTCCCTCCTGATGGGTTCTGATAGAATGACATCTGAGACAGGGGATTGGGTAATAGTGATCGAGTTTCTTTAAGGGGCAGCCATTACCTCTTTGTCCAGTGACAGTAGTGTAAAGTGTGAACTGTGTTCGTCTTTTCATTGTAAAAGCCATATTGTGCTTGTTCCCTTTTATATGTTCTTTTTAATCCACCTTTCCTGTATCCTCTTCCAAATATAACAAAACACTTTGGGTGACCTGGTGGTCTAGGGGTAAGGTGTCGGACTTCTATGCTGGCGGCCGGGGTTCAATCCTCGGTCCCGGCAAAGATTTATCTGATTACCAAACCCTTCCTTCACCTCTGACAAGACATCTTGTGAATGTGGGGAATGCCAGGCCTCCACCGTGGTTCGGATTCCACGTTAAACTGTAGGTCCTTCATTTCATCTCACAATCACCCTACCATTACACATTAGCGTAGGTACGTATAACTCGAACGGGTAGTAAGACGCGGTGCTAATAATAATAATAACAAAACACTTTGGTATTATTTTATACGGAATATTTCTCAAATGACTGCATTGTTTAGATCGATTTGGACACAATTGATGTAAGCAACCTCAACCGCCAGTTCTTGTTCCACAAGCAACATGTGGGGAAGTCCAAAGCCGCGGTGGCCCGAGAGAGTGCTCTTCTCTTCAACCCCGACACAACCATACTGGCTCACCATGACAGCATCACTTCGTAAGTCGCCCTCTAGTCGTCTTGTTCCTGTCTTAGATTTCATTTTGGTTTGGGGGGCCTAATCTCTTATCTAACAGACAGGCAGTGTTGCGTTCCTTGACCAAATTTTGTAACAAGGCGCTCGATGTAATTGGAAGCAAATTGAAATATTTAAGAAACATTTAAAATTGTTTTTAAAAAAACCATGCAGTTATGCCTGAGAGGGGTATAATAATATCAGGGCTTATTTTTGTCCTACTTTTGAGGAAATACTCGTACTTTTTGACATCCAGAAGAAAAAAACAGTTTGTTTTGTAGGTGTTTTAAGTGTTGATCTTCCTTTTTGCTGGTAAGTTAGCAAAACAAAATAATGTATCATTTGTCACACTGTTTGAATAAATTCTAATTGTATTCCCGAACGCTTGTACAGTGTATTTTAAATTCAATGGTTATAAAATTGTTTTTGAAGGTAGTGTTATAATGAAGTATTTTCAACTAGAATAGGTTGAATTAAAAGTCTTGTTAAAGCTATCCCTGTGTTACCTCATGGAAATACTGATGTTGAGCGAGGATTCTCACAAACATTAATCCTACTGACAACAGGCCCTGTCTCTCCGAGGCATCCATCAGAGGCATACAGTCTACCAAGAATGGTCTTAAACATTACAACTATCAGGGCAGCACAGTACCACTCACGAAGAATTTCATCAAGAAAGGACGCAGGGCCCATAAGTTGTACTTGGCTGGACTCAAAGAAGATAAGATAATTGAGGCTGAATAAAAGAAACAAGAGCAAGAATATAAAGAGAAAATAAAAAAACCAACGTAAAGAGTATCAAACATATAGGAAAGTTTTGGAAAAGAAATCGCAGGAAGCTAAAGAGGCAATTCAAAAAGAGAACCCGTTAGAAAAGCAAGAATCAGAAGCTTAAGAATAAGTTCAATTTTACAAGTCATTAGTGGCAGAAGCGAATGAAAGGATTAATAATGCAATACAAATCAATTATCAGAAAGCTTTGCAAATAGCTCAAACTATGCTAGAAGCTCCAGGTAGAAAATTGGAACAAAGTGACTGCTTTTGAGAAAATTAGAAACAAACAAAATCCGATCCAAAAGAGGAAGACAGCAATGTTGGACTACTTTTGTGCAAGTCAATATGAATCCAAGAAACTAAAAAAAACAACTGAAAGAGTGGTTTAAATTTAATTTTTGCATATAACCCTAATGGGTAGTAAGACGTGGGGGTAATAAAAATATTTTGATGTTTCTCAGATTATTTTTTAAATATATTTTATCTTTAGGTTGAAGACAGTCAGCCATCTTTTGATGATAATGAACATCATTATTTCCAAATTAGGATTTGTAATAAAATGACAAAATAAAATAAATACCATACTAAAGAGAGAATAAATTAAATGGGGGGGGGGATTGAGGAGGATTGCAAGGGTTTGATGATTCAACATTCCTCCTTTCTTATTTTTGCTACAGGTTCAATAACATAAAAACATTGTTCTTAATTAAAATGTTGTTTTTAATTTATTTTATTTTGCCACTATGAGGTGAATATAGTGTTTTTAATATGTCCTACTTTTTTTAAATAAAATTGGCAGTCCTCTTTTTCCTACTTTTCGATACCCGAAATATGCTATGAAGTCTGCAATATGGTCAGGTTAGTTCTTAGTTTTATAATCATCATCATCACCACAAGCAGTTACCAGCCACTGGCTGGATCTATTTGGAACATAGCCTATTCATTATTATTATTATTATTATTATTATTAGCACCGTCTTACTACCCGTTCGGGTTATACACACTTACGCTAATGTGCAAATGGTAGGGTGAATGTGAGATGAAATGGAGGACCTACAGTTTAACGTGGAATCCGAACCACGGTGGAGAGCTGGCATTTCTCACATTCACAAGATGTCTTGTCACATAGCCTATTCAAAAGTTCCTCTTCTCCATTCTCCTCACATGGCAATACCACCTTTAGGTGACCTGGCGGTCTAGGGGTAAGGTGTCAGACTTCTGTGCTGGCGGCCGGGGTTCAATCCTCGGTCCCGGCACAGATTTATCTGATTACCAAACCCTTCCTTCACCTCTGACAAGACATCTTGTGAATGTGAGGAATGCCAGGCCTCCACCGTGGTTCGGATTCGACGTTAAACTATAGGTCCTCCATTTCATCTCACAATCACCCTACCAATGCACATTAGCGTAAGTGCGTACAACCCGAACGGGTAGTAAGACGCGGTGCTAATAATAATAATAATAATAATACCACCTTTAGTCAACCATAAACCATGAAACGGTGTTGAGAGAGGTAAGAGGTGAGCTCTAATGTCCACAGAGTGCGTAAACCCTTATTTTTATAGGAAGTCCAAAATTGATTGAAAACCAATAAGATCTGGCATTTTAGAAATATGTCTTATTTGATTCATCAATAACACTTTCTTGTGGATTTCTATAACTTAAAGTCCGTTCACCGTAGGAATTGTTTTCTGAAAGGCCTTTTTCCCTACCATAAATCTACTATATAATAGAATATTGGTAGGAAAAAAGACCTTTCAGAAGTCAATTCCTATCGTGAATGGAGTATATACTTACATCATATACTAAAAATACCAAAGAATGTAATTGTTTTATTTCATCATGCCATTGTGGGAAAATATTTCCAGTTTTTAAAATTAATAACAGCTTTCTATGAAAATCGTATATCACAATGTTAAGTAAAACTGTAATTAAAAAGTGTTGTGTTGTTTATGAATGACACTCTAGTGGTGACTTCTCTAACCTGCCTTGGTCCTCCTCGGCCCCTCACCCTAACCCCCCCGAATCCCACAGGCTATTAAAACATATTTACAATAATACAAAGTTAAATACAATCCTAAAAGTATGTTACGTAGTTAATAAATATCAAATTTGATAACATTTATTCTTACTGGTATCGAAGGAATCAACAACTGATCTTAAGCCTGTTTTGGTGGCTGCATGGTCTAAGTCATCACTCTCACAATAGACTGGACTGCTAAGGACTGGGAGATTGGGGTTCGAGTCCTGGCCGAGTGTTCCACAGGTGGTTTTTCCTAGGTGTTTTCCCGTGCTTTTTCTCTACATAAGTGTGGCTATACTTCCTCTAAATTCAACCATACTCATCCTTAACACATTAGCGTAAAATTAGTACATCTGTGTGTAACCCAAGGTTGTTAGAATTTTTCATAGCCCAAAAATCCCAGCTAGGTTTTATTAAAAAAAACACTTAATGTATTTTTGAAAATGGCTAGTCATTCTGTAGAAAAGTTTTTGGTTCAAACACAATAATAATACATTGATTTGTATATAGTGCTACACATAACGTGAGCAGATTTGTTCTTCCCTAAAGCGGGACATGTTTGTACCAGGGAGTTTGGGGGATGTAATTGGTATGGAAGACCTCTCTGGCAGGACTGAGGAACCTCCGATCTCTCTCTCTCTCTCCCCCCACATCTTTTTAGAATTTTAAGCCGGACAAGTCGTATTTTTAGGCCATCCTTGACCCCTGCAAATAAGATATAAGTTAAAAAAATTCGCATTTACCTGATTTCGGAATTTTCTCTTTTATGGTAATGTGTTTAAAACAAGTAGAAAGCAAAGCCTACATAAACCTAAACTCTTTTTTTTATGGTGTTGGGGGTTGGGATTGAAAACGTATGGACAATTAATTTAGATGTTTATTTTTACAATTATTTTGCCGTTGTTATCTAAATAAACCTCTAAAAAACATACAAGTAAATAGGAAAGAAAGCACACTATTTATTTACCCAGTAAATTTTAACATCTAAATTCTAAGTATACATTTCTATGTTTCATACAGACTCAGTCTTACTCATACTTTATATTTGAACTTATTTGTTTTAACATTGCTGGTGAGGACCACAAGATTGAATAAAAGACCTGGCAACTTAAGTCAAAATTAATTTTTGTCACTAATATTGACCTTAAAACGCTCACCCTAAGTTGGGTCTTCTCCGATGTCCACACTTTTGTCATTGCAGAAAAACTCTCAACGGCTGCATTACTTCCTGGCAGTTCTAGTATGTATTTTGCGATTTTACTGGTGTGCTGATGGCTTATGGAGTTTTCTCTCAAATGTTTAAGCAGTTCAAGCCCCTGTTGATCAGATTCTAATTTGTTCTTATTCCACACTGAAATATGGCTCTTAATGTATTTATCTACAAAAATCATTTCAGCAAAAAGGTATTTATCAGAAGACGCATCAAAGTGTTTTTTAATGATAAGGTAGGTGACCTGGCGGTCTAGGGGTAAGGTGTCAGACTTTTGTGCTGGCGGCCGGGGTTCAATCCTCAGTCTCGGCACAGATTTATCTGATTATCAAACCCTTCCTTCACCTCTGACAAGACATCTTGTGAATGCCAGGCCTCCACCGTGGTTCGGATCCCACGTTAAACTGTAGGTCCTCCATTTCGTCTCACAATCACTCTACCATTACACATTAGCGTAAGTGCGTATAACCCTAACGAACGGGTAGTAAGACGCGGTGCTAATAATAATAATAATGATTTAATGATAAGGTAGTTTATGGCTAGTTGAACATCAGACCATTCTGGAGTTTTTTTTTCAGAGTTGCCCATTCAAACATTTCAAAGTTCTCGAAATGCGTTGTCCACCGCTCTAAATATTGTAATGATGTTTCATTTAATGAACAATACTCTTGGTAAAATCATCTTTTTCTGGTCCTGAACATTTGTTTGTCATTAAGTTGCGCAGTACATGAAAAATAAATCTAGTATTAATTTTATTTATTTCTGCAGTAACTTTGATGGCAGAAACATTCTGACCCTCCACTTTTAAAACTAAGTTTTGGAAGGTAACTGCTTGGCTTTGTATGACATATTCAACACTAAACTCAGTACGGCATTTTTTACAGATGACATCACTACTGTTCACTTCACTTTTAAGTTTTTGAACGGATATTTAGCCCATAAGTCAGCGTTGAAAGAGCACTTTCTTTTTGGCATTATTAAATAAATTTGTTTGCAAACTTAAGCACATACGACACAACTTACTAAACTCTAATTACAACTCATTAGAAATAAATAAACACAGTTGAGGTTACTGGCCGCTAAAATGATCTTTCAATAATCCTGTGTACTGGTAATGAACATTTACGACTAACAAGTCCAAACGAATATTTCTGATGGAGGCTTGAGTCGGAACAAATACTATAGCTCTATAGCTTTGGGCACATTGGTGTGGTACGATGAAGGCGGATTTGCGTCGTCTAGACTGGACTGATAGGCACTGGGCTGACGACAGAGCATCTAGATGAGTCATAACGTTTTTACTAATTTACTTTGCTAAATGAACTACCCTCCAAAGTGGGACAACCGTGCGTCCCATGGAAAATATTGAGGCCACCAAGACACATTACCCCAAAGCGGGACATTTGGTCACGCTAATTATACATACACATGTTTTGAAATTACATAGTTTATACATTTGAGTATAAAATGCGTTTTAATTGCTTGAACAAAATATGTTCAACTAGCAACTCACTTGGGATAATATGATTTAAAGCCACCTAAACTGTATTAATGCTAAGCCCTAGGAATAATAATTTGTCAAAAAAGGAATATGAGATGGCAAAAGTCCTTACCTTTTATCGTTAATAAAGAAAGTAACAGATCAATTCTGCAGCTGGCTTGCCAGTAATTTGATGCGTGGTCTCTCCTTCCTCTCACACCTCTCTTTATATTCCTTATATACAGTCTTCTTCTTTTTTTAAACTGATAACTTATACAGTATTGTTGCCAAGAATTGCTTTGTTGCATTATAGTTTTCCATTATTATGTTGGTCGATGTGCCCTTCTTTCGGAGAACACATTAATGAATTCATCACAACATAATTTGGCAACCCTGAAAATTTCAGTTAGGTATTTTTATTCTGTGCAGAGTGACAACACTTTACTTGCGGGAATGTATAGTCATAAGTTTAACTGCATATTATTAACATTCATCTACAAAATGACGACTCATCATCTCGATATTTCATGGAGTCAACAGCAAAAAAAGGCAGTGATTCTGTAGTATCTTTTATATATGAATGCTTATTGAAAATTTCACTATTTCCTGGTTCCACTCATATTGTTTTTCTCTCCGATGCTGCTGGCGGCCAGAATAAAAACATTACAATGAGAGCATTTTGTTCCTGGTCGGCCAAAGTTTTCGGCAAGACCGTTTTACAAATTCTCTCTGTCCGAGCGAGGACACTTGTTCTCTCAGTGTGATTGTAACTTTGGCTTGACCAGATTAATAACAAACCAAAAACCGTCGGAGAAACAGCTTAACCTTATCTTGAAGCTATGGTTCTGTGCCGCAACAATCCTAAGCCCTTTGAAGTTTTAATGGATCCCTCGATTAAAGGACTTCAAAACAGCTTCGTATCATTTTATTGAAGAAGCCTACTTCAAAGGATTCAGAGTTTAAAATACAACTGTACATCCAAATAAAGTACGAACCTGAAGAATAATTACTATGCAGCAAAACATTCACAGCCACTAATACACTTTTCTGTTTCTGGAAACCTCACTCTGTCTTGGCTACTGTGAAGAAGATACACCTGAAGAATGTTCCTCCAGCTCCCATCAAATTGGCAAAGAAGCTTTATTTCATTACTTAAAAGAGGAAAGTGTAGTGTGGATTTCTGAATTTTTAGAAAACTCTCCTTCTAATCCGGGCAATGACAATACAGTTGAGGTTTACCCAGAGGAGGAAACGAATGCGTAGGCTGTATTTTTTTTAAATAATGTTTCTACTTTTATAAAAACTTAATAAAGTTTGATTATTTTTTAAGAATCACCTATAGTTGCCCGTTTTGATGATCGATTTGAAAATAAAATAATGAAAATTCGTTTTATGGAATAAAGGCACCAAAACAGAGTTTGACTAAATTTTTTTGTAATAAGTTACTTAGCAATACTTTCAAATTGGTATTGCTTTCTTTTCTCAATACACAGAATGTATTGAATTTAAATGTGTCTTCTTGTTTGAACTATAAATAAAAAAATAGTTATAGAACAAATACTTTGACATTGTTTTTCTCAAAACAACATTTCTGCAGATGTGCCCATCTTCCACAAACAGCCTCAATTTATATATTTGAATTATCGGTTTGATCAGATTACATACAAAATGTATTTAACTAAACCACAAAAAATAAAAACACACTAAAACCAAATACAACCCAACTTGGTTGGGTATTTTAAAAGTAACCAGGTTTTTAAACCCTGGACTGTAACCCTAACATTCAGTGAGACACGATGGCAAAAAAATTAATCAGATTATGCATGTAAATCTTTATTACAGTTGAATTGTGTTCCAGATTGAACTACGGCGTAGGATTTTTCAAGAAATTCAGTGTAGTGTTGAACGCTCTGGATAATCGCGCGGCACGTAACCACGTGAACAGGATGTGTCTGGCGGCCAATGTCCCGCTCGTGGAGAGCGGCACAGCGGGCTACGACGGCCAGGTGGAACTCATCAAGAAGGGGCTCACCAACTGCTACGAGTGCTTCCCCAAGGCACAGCAGAAGACCTACCCGAGTTGCACTATCCGCAACACCCCCTCGGAGCCCATCCACTGCATTGTCTGGGCTAAGCACTTATTCAAGTATGTATGATTATTAGATCACACAGACAGAGCTTAAGGTGGGCCACTGGCCGTATTTATAAATATATTTGTGGAGTTTGGTCGTTTGAATCTTGGAATCCCTTAAATTCTTAGGGATATTCAAGCTTTGAGGACTTGAGATAAACAATATCGAAGTTGGGAGACCTGGTGGTCTAGGGGTAAGGTGTCAGACTTCTGTGCTGGCGGCTGGGGTTCAATCCTAGGTACCGGCACAGATTTATCTGATTACCAAACCCTTCCTTCACCTCTGACAAGACATCTTGTGAATGTGAGGAATGCCAGGTCTCCACCGTGGTTCGGATTCCACGTTAAACTGTAGGTCCTCCATTTCATCTAACTATCACCCTACCATTACACATTACCGTAAGTGCGTATAACCCGAAAGGGTAGTAAGACGCGGTGCTAACAATAATAATAATATCGAAGTTGAGGTTGAACTATTTTCTTTTGGATTTTGAATTAAAGTGTGAACTGTGTTCTCCTCATTATAAAAGTCATAGTGTCCCTTTTATTTGTTCCTATTCCTCTAAGGATATTCAAGATTCAAGGATTTGAGAACATTTATGATTTGAGACTCATATTATTAACAAATTCAAGGGAAATTTGTTTTCAAGCTCTAAAACTGTTTATTGGTCGTTAAAAACCAATTATAATTATAGATTGAACTTCAACCAGGGCCCAGACCAGTAATTTAACACTTAGCTGAATGGAAGAAATAATATTAACAGTTAGTTACTATTTGTATTTTATATTATTCTATTATACATTATATTTACGCCTTTGTTCATAAGTTTTCCCAAGATTCAGATTCAGGATTCGAATGTAAAATAGTGAATTCAACCCAACACTAATTGTAACAAAGCATACCTCAAGAAGTGAACATAATGTTTTCAATAAAGAGAAACCATACGTTGGATGTTGTAATTTTTAAATTACTATTTCTATCTTCTACAGCATCTTAAGAATTGATGTACTGGTAAATTTTACCTTTTATGTTGAACATGATTCTCAGGGTTTGCAGTGTTCTTCCCAGAAAATGTTGTGAGCCTGGTGGTGTTAGGGAAGAGGGTGGGCAGTATAATACTTTGCAACAACCTTTTGGGACTCCGGTTGACTTATAGACTTATCAAAGGTTTCACAATCATCCATTGTCTCTCCACTCTACTTTTGATTCTTTTTTATTTAGTTTGTGCCTCTTATATTTATTCCTTAAAATCGACCTTCATCAAGGTCCAGAAAAATATCTAAAGTAAATATGTATATTTCCATAATTTTGTATAACCTTTCATTTTCTTATAACATTATTGGTTATGACCACTAAAGGCAATTTTGGTCAGTCAAATATTATTGTTAAAGTACATAATATAATTTTAAGTTTAGAAGACTCAAAGATTGACTTTTATTTACGATATAGTTTTCCTTTGTAGTGGATCAATCAACCTGTTGCCGATCTCTGCTTTATAATATTTGATGATTTGTGTAACAAACATTTAAATTTAGCTCAGCGGTCAGCCCATTCTAGGCCTGTGGAAGACACTGATTTGGTTTCTATATAGGAAGTTAAAATTATTATTTTGCTTCAACCCATCTCTAAATCTTAACGTTTCAATGTTTCATTTGAACAATCTCAATGAATTTGCAAACATGTTGTTCTTTCCAGTCAACAAACTATTAGCATCCAAAACAACAACAACCAAACCGATAAAAGGTGGACTGTATATAACAATGTGACAAGTGCTTACCTTCTACTAAATAAGGTCCCGCGAAAATGGAGGTTTACCTTGTGGGTTAGTAAAGGAAGGAATAGGGAACAAGGTCGTTAATTCCTCGGCAATTCTCGAAGATTGGCAGTGGTTTTGGAGCAAAGAGGCCCCTTTAGGGCCTGAAGCACAGAATCACACATAAATACGAATTTACAAAGCAAAAGATGTGGACGTCATAGCTGACAACCAACGCGAACAGAGTCCCACACTGAACTGAACTCAAAAAGCAACCAACGACCTACCTTCCCCCTCCTTTACTCTCACAAAAAAAGGAGGGAAACTCAAAATTGGCGGGAACCAAATAACAAGGAACAATGAACACATACAAACCAATAAAAATAGGGAACTAAATCAAAATGAACTAGATTAAACAAACTATTCCACAGAGGCTATTTTACAATATTAAATATATACAGTTCAGAGACTGAACACATGTTAACACTTAATATTATTTATTTCAGTCAATTGTTTGGCGAGGAAGATCCCGACCAAGACGTTTCACCGGATACAGCCGACCCAGAGGCTGCAGGTGAGGGATACACCAAAACTTCTCCGCTCAGCGATCTTAGTCTCTTGCACACCTTCTTATCATATGTAAAATGCTAACATGCATGGCAGAGCAGAGTTGCCTGGGTTATCCACAAGTACGTAAGTACTTACAGACTGTTGGCAATTTGGTTGTTGTTGTTGTTGCATTGTTACAACTGAACCAAACCCAAAATAAATACATTACAACTAAGGCCGTGCAAGGGCTCCAAAATTCACGTTTGAGTCGGTTCTTAGTAGCTAAAATATATACCACCACTTCAGTTTTGCCTGACAGTATGTAGCCCTACGCCAAACCATATGATCTGCAAAAAACATATGTTTAGCAGCTGTCACTTTTGAAAGTCAAAACTTAGGTCTTTACAATAATCATTATTATTTGTCACAAATAAAAAGACATAAAATAATGTTAAAACTGCTAGGGTTAAGTAATTTACTGTAACCTACCCCTTGAATACGGATTGGATTAGAAAGTAGCCTTCCGACAAGAGCGTTAACTCCTCTTTAAGGCTATCTACATTTTAAAAACACTTGTATATTCTTTAGGTCCAAACCCCCTTAAAGATGATATAGGTTTTAAACCCCTTAAATATTATTTAGGTATGAAACACCTTATGTTCCTTATGTTTGTCACCCTTTAAATATTCTCTATTTTTGAAACTCCTTGAAACTTCTCTCTGTTTAGAGCCCCTTTCTTTAGGATTGACACCTCTTAAAGGTTGTTTGTTTAACACCCCTGTAATATCTACTCTTTGGTTGCTAACCACAAACAGCCAGTTGACCTTGGCAAGCTACTTTCTCCCAGCGTATAACCCGAACGGGTAGTAAGACGCGGTGCTAAATATTATTATTATTATTACTTCCTCCCCTCTATTTCAAGTTTTCTCTCACTTGATGAACCTAACAAATAACTATTGCTAGATAGAGCACAGTGACTCCAGCTACTTAAATAAATAAGTAGCAGCTCTGTTCTAAAAATTTGAAAATAATGGTTGGGGGAATTTTATGTGCTGACTACAAGACACCGTTTATCCCCGAATGTTGGCACTATCATTGCTAATGGCACCGGGCGCTCGGTCGGTATGTCTGATGGAGGGCTCACACTCTGGAGTTATTTGGGGTTTTTTAACTGCAGACTATTTTGTAATTGGCATCGGCGTGAGGGGCTCAACTCTAATCCTTGGTAATTTCAAAATCATAAGACGGATAAAGAATCCATCCTAGGTGTACCCTGTAACCCTCCTTAAGAAGAGCGGGGCTCCGTTGACCAACGCTCTGTTTCCAGGAAACGCCGGGGAGAAGGCTCTCAACTCTGAGGTGGTGTCCTCGGAGCGAGTGTCCACACGGAAATGGGCGCAGGCCTGCCAGTATAACGCCGCGAAACTGTTCAAAAAACTGTTCCACAACGACGTGAAGTACTTGCTGAGCATGGACAAGCTGTGGGGGGAACATCGTCGTCCGCCCGTGCCTCTGGACCTGGACAAATTGCCTGACGCAGGTGATTGATTGATTGATTATACAGCCACTGTTGAGACTCATCACACCTGCGATACACTTTGTCTATAATATGTGTTTGTGTTATATAATTGTAAATTTAAATCATATTATCACCCAAGAAAGTAATCTAGGGTCAATATTTTGTGTGTTTATGTTGGCGGTAGTTGCCGGTAGCAGTCGGTCCGATGATACGGTACTGCCGGACAATCAAAAAGTCTGGAGTATTCAAGAGTGGGGACGGATTTTCTCCGAGAGCTGTAATCGCCTCAAGATGAAGTTCCAGGTACCTCCTTAAGGATATTATAGATTCAAGGGGATGAGAAAATATCAGATTCAATGTCAGAAGATCTTTCAACCAGACCCCAGACAGCTTCGAAACTATGACTCATCTTCGGAGAGAGAAAAAAATCGGCTTTAAAAATTATGGCACTTCACTAGTAAAATTATTGACAGTTAAAATTATCTATTTATGTTTTACAAACAGAAAAGTTCGAAAATAAGTTTCTTCAGCTCAAAAATCCAAAGAAACCTTTCTTGTGCACCCACTTTGGAAGCTGTATGGTCTAACGTGCTACTCTCGCAGTAGACTAGAATGCTGATGATGGAGTGATTGACTAAACTCGGCCCCGTGTATTGAGGTTTATCTAAAATGGTTTTCCACTCTCCCTCTATGCAAATGTAGGTAAACTTCATATAAATATAACCTTCATCCCTAAAACCACTAGTTTGATCAGTATGTAGGTGTATACTAATAGATATTAAAACGCAGTGGTTTATAAAATGATACATTCGTAAGGATCCAGACTTAGCTCAATCTACTTGCAATAATATATGCTCTTTCTAGGCTTTTAGCAAGTAACCCCCTACTCTGTTGTAATTCTAATCATAATATTCTAATCAACTTTGTAAATGGTACATAATCTTTACTTAGAAACTTTATTTTAAAATTATTACTTCCATGGTGACCTGGTGGTCTGGGGTTCAATCCTCGGTCCTGGCACAGATTTATCTGATTACCAAACCCTTCCTTCACCTCTGACAAGACATCTTGTGAATGTGGGGAATGCCAGGCCTCCATTGTGGTTCGGATTCCACGTTAAACTGTAGGTCCTCCATTTCATCTCACACTCACCCTACCATTACACATTAGGGTAAGTGCGTATAACCCGAACGAGTAGTAAGACGCGGTGCTAATAGTAGTATTATTTCCATGTTTGTTGTAGTTTTCAATCTTTGAATTATTTTGTTTAAAAATATACATAAATCATGTTTAGATTAATTGTCGGTATCGTTCAAAGTGACAGTTTTTAAATGAAGAAAACTGTAAATCGTCACTACAAGCAGAGTTGCCACATTCAACTTTCTGGCCTGTAACTAAAGACAGCCATGGTGTGTGCAAGTCTAGACGCTTCCTTTGTTTCTGTTTTTAGTCGATCGAGGAAAAAGACCACCTTGTGTGGGATAAGGACGACGAAGACTCGATGAACTTTGTGGCGGCCAGCGCCAATCTACGAGCCCAAGTCTTCAATATTCCTCAGACTCCTCTCTTCGATGTTAAATGTGAGTGTCCCTACTTGTAACCTCTCTTGGGGTGAGGGATCCGGTGCCCACAAACATTTGACCCTGTTTGTAATGCCTTCTGGATTTCTAGGCATAAGTCGGAAGTGTGTGAAGCCTGTTTTTCCAGTACAAAGTGAATATTTGAAAATATTTTCAAAGTCAAATAAAAGCTTTTTGGTTGTTTTTTTTCTGTCATTGCCTCATACTGCCTTTACCGGGCTATATGCATGTATGATAATTACTAGGGGTGGCCTTGGGGAAATGTCGAGGATTTATCCATTCCTGAGTCAGACGGGAAAAACCCTTTCCTGGCAAGGGGTTCAGCCCGGGAAATAAAGTCCTCATTGTTCCAGCAAGTACTACTTACTGGCTCCATATCTATCAGAGAGAGTCATCTTCTTTGTTCTGTAGCAAACTTGGTGGGGGAGGGGGTATTTTATTGCCTGTGGTGATACAAACAAGTTAGGGGCTGTCGATTCTAAATTACATTCAAGAAGAGAAGTTTCAAACATTGAGAATATTTAAATGGTAACCCATCTAGCGAACATTTAAGGGGCTTCATATATAAATAATCGAGGGGTTTAAAACCTAGATAGCCTTCAAGAGGTGTTAAAATGAATAACATTTAAGATTTTAGAGGACATTTAAGAAGAGTAAAAAATATTCAAAATTTTAATTCAATCTAATCTAAAATTAGCTATTTGATTTGCTTTTTTCAATATTTGTTTAAAATTTTGCTATTTGTTTCAATAAAAATGTTATTCACACTCCTATCTATATTATTATGTTTTTATGATATATTATTCGTATTATATTTAATAATTTTAAAGCTTTTACAAGTATTACCATATTAGTATAAAAAGATATATAATTTTAATTTAGAATTAATATGAAGTAAAATTTTTATAATTTCCCGTTCCGGTCCCGATCCCGATATTTTGACTCATTTTCCGTCCTGTTTCTGTCTTGATAGTAAAATGTCATTCTCATCCATTCCTAATAATTACTCTATTGGAGTATGGATGAGGAATGAAGCAATTTATAGGTAATCTACCCGCATTTATCTGAAAGAAGAGTGTGAAACCACTTAGGTAAAACTACCCTCAGTAGATCCGACCGGGATTAGAACCCTGATCTTCCCTTAATCAGTAGGCTAGTCTGACACAAGTGATGCCTTAAACCCTTCGACCAGCAAGGCGAGTTTTGAATAAAATAAAGTTGTAGTTCTTGGAACAAAATATTTGTCAAAAACTTAGTGTTTACCATTACTATTAAATTATGATCCTCTATTGGAGTCAACAGGTCTAGTTGGCTATTATATATAGGTTTGTTTACACCAGTGTTGCTTTCAGGCAATGTCCTGTGTTAGGTTTTTATTCAAGTCATCATATATTTTCCACTACTGGCTTGCTGAGTTAGTCTGTTGAAAATTCAACGGGAAAAAAAAAATCTTGATCTCACCTCGTAAGTTAAAAAATGAATCTCGAAAATTCAAGAAATAAACAAAAACAAATAAAAACCCTAAGAAATTAAAATACCTAACCGGAAATGTATTATTTACAATAATAGCTTGATCCAAAAATAGGCCGCATTCCCCCCCCCCTCC